>JBCNJP010000016.1:1401515-1522637 GCA_039602395.1 Deinandra increscens subsp. villosa
GGTTTGTGATAATTGTTAAGTTCATCAAGCCAGTTCTCATGTGCAAGGCCGGCCCCAAAAACCCTCAAAAAAGTCTAGGCCCTAGACAAGAGAAAAAATGGGCCCTTATAATAAAAGACAAAAACACATACATAAAAATACAATATTGTAATGAGAGATGTAATAACATTAGATAAAGTCAATCTTTAAATACCTAAACAAATCGCGAGGCTCTCTTAGCGTTTTTAGTAACAAACTTTTCTACCAACCTTCATGTATCTTTTTTTATAAATAAAGTAAATTATATACATATATGCTTATGTTAATGTGCGATTAGCTCTCTTGGTAAAGGTGTTTGCCTTTTAGTTGAAGGTCCAAGGTTCAAACATTGACACGAGAAGTTTAATTGTAATAATTTTGGTAGCTTAGGAGTAATGTGTTTGCCTTTTAGAAAGAAAACATATATGTTTCTAAAGAGGTTCAAAATTACATTTTAAAGTTTATACCTTATTTTATAGCTTTAAGCAAAACAGGTGATGGTGGATTGGATGACATCTTAAGTTAGTTTAAGATTTTAGGTCACGCGATGATTTTTTTAATAACATTAAAACAAAATTATAGGGTTTTGTCTTCCATATTTCTCTGCTTTAAAGTGAATGTTTCTTTTATAAATTTTATTTCTTAATTTTATCAGGTGCCCTTCGAGTGTTATCAAGAGGTGTACGGTAAAAAAAAACCCGGCTGAAGTGATTAAAATAAAAAACGGAAACTGCAGGTTTCGAACTTGCAACATAGAGATTAGAACTTCGCTGAGTTGCCACTTGAGCTGTAAGTAGATTTGTTAATGTTAAGCAAAATATTTTATAAGTATACTAAATCTAGAATATATATAACAAAAAAATTTAAAAATTCCGGACCCTCCAAAATCCCGGGCCCTAAGCGGTCGCCCACCCTGCCTATGCCCGGGGCCGGCCCTACTCATGTGTATTTGCTTGTTTTATGTATTTCCTGTGGTTATTGTTTAGTATACTTCACTTTTAATTGTTGAAAATATATTGTTCTGTTAATACTAAATTAGCTATTAGACTGATAGTTTATATGAATCTTATTTGCCATAAAGTTCTTATATCTAGATTGTTAATATCACTCGGACATCTAACAAGTATTATTTACATGTTGATCCCTTAAAAAAAGATGGACATATGAATACAAATATGATTATTTTGTCTGCCATCACTCTTTTTCTTAAAGTTGGATTGTACTAAAACAAGAACAATATTTGAAATTGTCTAGTTTATGTGGTTGATATTTATAATTGTATGGTTGATTTTGGGGACCCCGGAAAAAGGTTAAATTGGTAATTTACAGTCACTCAACACCTATACAAACAACAATTGTTCATTAATTGCTTATTTCAGTCAAATCTCATATACTAAAGAATAAGAAAAAAAAATCCTAGGTGTCTCATAGTCTCAAAACACCAAAGAATCGAATGCTAAAAACACTAGATGGTCTTCCTCTCATATATCCCAGCCTCATGTTTAATGCATGATAAATCTCAAACATGGAACTTCTATCACCCAAACGACTTAAGCTCATGTATAGTGCTGAACAAATCTTCAACATAGAGATTTGATCTCTTAAAACACTCAAGCTCCTGTCACTTGTAATAATTTTTCAGATTTGAACCCAACTTCTTTCAGATAAGCAACTATATGCAAAACACTAACACTAATACGTTCAATTTTCAAAGCTACAAAATCGTCTTTACTTCGAGCACATCAACTAGAAAATTCGCATGTTGGTTATACACATCTCAAGCAGAGCTAAATTTACAAGTTAGCATGGTATTGATCCTATAAAACTTGCTTCTTATTGTTCATAAATTCTCAATTATAAGTATTAATTATAAAACAGAAACAACTTTAACACAATACCCAGTCAATATACACCACAAAGACCATGAGTTCCATTAGTTTTTTTCTGTATCAGTTAACTCTCGACTCTAGACAACGAAAATCCGCATGTTGGATACCTCTGTTGGAGGGCTCTTACTAGTGTTCTAATAAACGAAAACCCAATCAAAACAAGACACATGGACCTATGGTGCAGCAATTAGCAAGATTTGCAAACCGAATTGACTAGGAATGTAAAGTTCATACATGGTTTGGCACAAAACTTATTCATTTATGCACCCCTGGTCCAAGTGTGACATTTTCAATGGCTGCAACTCTTGATTTCATTGCAAATCTTGATTTAATTGGTCCATGTGTTATGTATTGATTACGTTTTCCTTTAGAAAACACTACTAACTATCAAACTAGAAAAAAAGTCCATGCCTATTTAGTTAATTTGTTTAGGATGTTCACTTTTTACAATCCTATGGCTGCTATTCAGATACTTATCCACATCTGAAAGCCTATGTTCCAACACACATCATTAAGATTTAGGACCATGACATCATAACAAATATGAACATGTATGCAAGCATTAAACCTAAATGAGTTCCCTGATTGATGGTATTTACCAGAACTCTCACTCGAAACAATCATTAAACTTCAAAAAAAAAAATTAAATTCATGAACTGAAATTGTTATACCTGCTGCTGATATTGAGCAAGCTTACGCCTCTGGGTTTTGAGAGATAGAATTGCTCTATCAACTTCAGTGATCTTCGGTTTCTTTACAAACACATTCCCCATCGAATTAGTTCTATCAGAATCTCAAAACCTGAACAGTTCCTCTGGACGAATTTTAGGGTTTTCAATCTCTAGGATGCATCGATAAGCCGCCGTCCTGTTGAGCAGAATATCAGTACCGGTGACGTAAGATGTATAAAACGTGAGCAGGTTTCGAGATTAGGGTTCTGTGATCGACGATTGATGTTGATTTAAAGCAGATGAAATCTCGGCACACAGAAAGCTAAGATTTTGGGTTTTGAAGATGGATTTGAGGAAATTAAATCTGTTTGTGCAACATAGTGATGAGATCAAAATTGGGGATTCTATAAGGGATTTGGATCTGATCTCTGTAATTTATGGATCTGTAGTATGAAGGTGTAAGAAGTTATGCAATCTATAGACCCTTTTGATCAATTTGACAACCAACCCAGGGGATAGCAAAGAAGAAGTCATACAATTATACAAACAACGTGCCTTTTTGTTAACGAGATGTTAATCATCTCGAGCATTGCTGCGGGGTTAGAATTTGTATACCGAATGTAAAAGTCAAAAAGTTAAGTGGCATAAAACGTAATAAGCTTAAAAGTCTTGTGGTGAAAGTATAAAACTATAGAAGTATATTAAAAGCGAAAGTAGAAAAGTTAAAAGTTTCGTGGTAAAAATAGAAGACAAAAAAACTTAAAGCAAAAATAAAAACTTTAAAAGTTAGAGGGTTAAAAAGTTAAGGTGTATAATATGTAAAAGTCTAAAAGTCTCGTGATGAAAGTATAAAGCTATAAAAATATACTAAATTAAGAGGTATAAAACGTAAAAGTATAAAAGTTTCGTGATGAAAGTATAAAACAATAAAAGTATACTGAAAATAAAAGTAGAAAAGTTAAAAGTTTTGTGGCCAAAGTAGAAGACAACAAAACTTAAAACAATTTTTTTTTTAAAGTTAGATGGGTTAAAAAGTTAAGAGGTATAAAACGTAAAATTCAAAAGTCTTGTAGTGAAAATATAAAACTATAAAAATATACTAAAAACAAAAGTAGAAAAGTTAAAAGTTTTGTGGCCAAAGTAGAAGACAACAAAACTTAAAACAAAAAACACTTTAAAAGTTAAAGGATATAAAACGTAAGCAGTATAAAACATATGTGACTAAACTATGAAAAGCAAAAATTTACTATTTCGTTTAAAAAAATGTTTAAAAGTTTAAGGAGTAGAACTGTCAAAACCCAAAATTTTATGGCAACAGCTATAAGAAATGAAAAGTCTCCTACCAAAATGATAACAAATATAAAAAATAGTGACCAAAGTATGAGATAGTAAAAGTATACTATTCACCATACAAATTTCATTGTATAATTAATAAATTTTGTTATAATTATAAGAAACTAAAAAATATATGTATTTTTAACCACTTTATTTCAATAAAATATTTACAAAAGGTAATTCACCATACCACTACATTATAAGGTTATTTGTAATGATAGTATGATACAGTCGCATCATGCGATCTCATCACCGTCGCAAACATAGCTGCACCATCGCATCCCTCCACGTCACCACCTATAATGCTCATATGTATTCACGAATGTTCGTTAAAGTATTCGTTTATGTTCGTAAGTTTACATCGTTCGTGTTCTTTTGTTTATGTTTATTCATTAGATGTTTTTTTTTATCTTTTAATATTTAGTTTTTTTACCTAACATATAAACTAGGAACTCTATTTATTGAAGCTTGGGTCTTGTTAAAAAGTTAGTCGGTTAAAACTTTGATATTTATAACACTATCGTGAGATACTTATGTTTATGTTTATTATTTCTAACTTGTTCTTTTTTTGGGATAATTATGTTTATGTTATCATGTCATGTGCTTAAGTAAATATTTATTTAAGGTGTTTATGTCTAATATTTGAGATTAAGAATTACGATTTTATAAAAAAATAATATATGTTTGTTTGTGTTCGTGAACAAGTTCAACTCCTTAATAAATGACCACAAAAAACAAAATGTGTTCAGTATGTTTTCATGAACAAGTTTAATGCTAAACAAACGAACATAAACAGGGCTCTGTTCGATTCGTTCATAGTCTTTGTGGAGCACCAATACTTTGGATATGGTATTGTATATAATGATAAAGTGGCATGGATGCAATTCACATGTGATATTATGAGAGTTATAATGTGTGTGACCCATACATATTGTATGGGGGTGGTTAGTTAAATTCGCATGACCATTATATGTGCATAATTGATATGCGTAAAAATATACATATTTTTATATCAGATATTACTCACAAACGAATAACTTACTATACAATTATTTATAAAACAATACAATATTATCTCATTTATAGTTATCTGTGACGCCCGGCCCCTTGTGGACCGGTGCCACGTCGTCGGATTTACTCATCAACACATGATTTAATCAGATATCACAAAAACTGGGGAAATTAAAACTTTTATTTATATACACTGACGATTCTTACACAGCGGAAGCATAAACATAGCATATGATATATTAAACATATGGTAAACTAAGACATAAGATATTTTATTCCAGCAACCAGCGTCTTCACCGTCTCCTCCTAGTACGTGATCGAAGCTTGACCCATAGGTGCGTCAGAACCTAGCATACATACTTTTAAAAAGTCAGCTTACGCTGGTGAGTTCTACCGTTTAGTTCAAAAGCCGTTTAAGTGTTTACCTAGTTTTCACAACACATATATATCACACACATAATCACTATGATAATATATCCTATTATCTTAACCATGCCCCTAGGCTTAACTTCCAGGTCACTATATTTAACCAACTATTTTGGTTCTTCATGAAGAGGTCACCCGCCACTACACACTCCGTCCCATCTCAAAGGATAGTTATTACAACGGCCCAATGCAGCTCCGTCCGTACACGGTTCTCTAAGCCACCACTATGGGGAAGCAGCGTCTCTTCATTCTTCATCTCCTTCGAAAGGTTCGCCCGCCACTGCAATCGGCATCCTACCTTGTCGTAAGATAGCTTTTGCGATGTCCGACTGCCGCTCCGTCCGTACACGGTTCCCTAAGGCACCACTATGGGGAAGCAGCGACCCTTGGTCTTTAGTAGCAACACATGATCTAACTCTAATAAGTCATATTAGCAATTCATGCTTCAACTCTATTAGGTCATTTTCTCATCTTAATGACTTAATTCTCTGATCATGCATACTACTTACCCCTAGTTAAATAACCAGATGCTTTAGGTTTGTTATTAAACAGTGATAAGGAATTCATATACTGCAACAAATGGACATCCCCCAATTTACCTAGGTGTATGTATACAAGATGTACCAGCGGCGTATCCTCCATACTTTCGATATACCGGGTAACTTATATTACTATGTATATATATAGGATGTACCAGCGGCATATCCACCACATATTAACACAAGCAAATGCACAATCTGTTCTCATATAATCATACATATTCACTAAACGTTTACTAACAACTCCCTAGTCACTTGGCCACCTAATTTCAAGCAAGTATATACACATCACATTATAATCAACATAATTGCATACACGTATAAGCAATTCAGCAACAATTTCATCATATAACACGTATATATCAAGTCACAACTATTTTGAATATATTTTCACAAGTATTGTATGTATACCAGCCCGAAAACATTTAACAACATTTAAAACATTTATAGTGAGCTTGTAGAAACTCACATGACATCTTTAATTGGTTATTCAGACATAACCTCCGTTATGGTCCACAATTAACCTAATCGCGTATCGGATTGTATTAATGCAAGGTTATTATAAACAATACCTATGTTTATTTATATCTTATTATCTTAATACTATTTTATTAGGGTTTATCTCTTTTAAGGTCAAAATGACCAAAATGCCTTTATGGGCATAATAACCCTTTTATTGATAATATGAAGACGCACATTCCTAGAAGTAAACGCTCACTCTGGGATCGCCTAGTGAGGTATGCCAGTTCTCAGTTGGGATTTATGCGACACCCCCGCTTTGCCAGAAACCCGAGTGTACATGCGCTTACCCTTCCGGTCGCACGAACTTCTAAATATCCGATTAACTCAGTATATTCAATATTTTATTATTTATCAAATTTAAACTCATATATATTTATAGTATATATAAACATGTTATAAGACCAAAAACCAAGTACCCATACCCTCCGGATTATTTTATATTAATTATCTATATTTAGAAACCATAATTTCATGAATTTCTCATTTTATCATCAAAACTCATTTTTATTTCAAACCAAATTAGGGTATTATCCATTATAACATTTTATAATATCCTTTAAAATATCAAAGCTTAATTCAACACCGTTTACTCAATTTGGGTAGAACAATGTTACGAAAACCCTAATTTTGACCCCTTAACAAAACCTTTACCAAACCTTTTCCAATTGTGAAATAAACTTAGGGTTTTATTAAAATACATCATTTTATGATTACCTACAAAAATTCAGACCCTAATTCCCACCCGATTACTCAATTTTGACAAAACAAGCTCAAGAACCCTAGATTTTATGCAATTTAAAAAATCATACTTAGAGATCGAATTTGCAAAAACTGAGAAAGGTTATTTTAAAGCATACCTATAAGAGCTTGACTGCTGAATTTCAGATCCTAACTCCTCTTGTGCAGCTTGATTTTAATGGATGAAGTTATGGGTTCGAAATAGGGCTTTTGGGTGATAATTTTGCAAAATTGGTGAGTTAGAATGGTTGTTTAATCCGCTTTATATAGGGTAATGGTGCGTATGGGATGCCTAACACGTAAGGTGTCGAGTAATCGAAGAAAAATGGCGTCTGGAGATGCTAATCGTGGGAAACAAGGCTGGAACGTGGCTAAAAAACGAGCCTAACATGAAATCTGCTAGCAGAAGATCTAGGCGTATCGCGCCGTGTGAGGGACTGGGCTGCGCGATACGCGTAGCCCTCTGTTTCCGGCCAGCTTTGATTTTTTTACAAGTTTGGTCCTTATACTTCTATTTAATGCATTCTAGGCCCTCGAACTTTTACCCTTTTATTATTTTATGTATCAAAACATTATGGGACATATTTTTAGCATTTTCTAAGGTTTCTAAGGCTTGGGATTCGTACGATAATATATATATATATATACTTATATATATATTTATTCATTTATTATTGCTAAATTACATTTTAGCCCCTCAAACTTTATAATACTTATCATTTTATGTCATAGATCATATTAGGATATACTTTTAATAATTTCTAAGCCTTTGGATACTTATAATGATAATTATAAACACGTATTTTGTCTGAATATACACGTTTTATCAATATCACCGCTCTATCTTTTAGATATGTATTCACTACGTATTTCTCTATTTGGATTATCATCATATTTATTTCACATGTATTTACATATAAACACATATAGCATGATCTATTAAACACGTATAAGCACGTCTTTCTATTATATGTTATATATAGTAATGTATTTACCGGCTTATGAAATTTTGGGATGTTACATTATCAGTGTTATCTAGGTCCGAAAATACAGAAGGAGCGAAAATTGCAAGAAAATGGCAAAAGTCTCCTAAAATCGGACCAAGCACGGACCATGCCTCTTCAGGCACGGGTCTTGCCTCAAACTGCAGATAAGCGCGACCCATGCCTATTTTGACAACCGACCTGCCCCTCTGACGTAATCCTACGAAAGATCTACAGAAAACGACAAAAGGCATTGACATTGGCCAACTTTTATAAATACCAAAGAACCTCTTCATTTCAACTTGCTTAATTCTTTCATCTTCTCTCTAGTTTTTGTTTTTTTAGTCACCTCTCTTTGAAGTTTGGTCATTTTTCTAATGAGTGTAATAATTTCATTTAATCAAAGTTGTCTATGTTTGTCTATGAACTTCTCATATTTGGTTAAGCAAAATTTTAAAACCAGAATTGGCTAAACCTTACACTCACTTACGGGAAATCAACCTTTGGTGGGTTAGTAACATGAGTACATAAACTACCCTTAAGGTGTGTGCATCGATGGAATTTGAAAGCTAATCTTTTATATTGAAATTTTATTATCGTCCTTAATGAAAAAAACGTGCATTGTGTATTATGGACCATTTTCGTCCTTGAAAGCGCATTAATTGGTATGTGACAACCGGTTAGAGGATGAGGATTTATTTAGACAAAGATTCACACATCATGGAAAGTAATGTATTCGTGTGCTTTATGTCTATGTAAACAAAACACGGGACTCGACACGAGAGCGATTTGAAGGTATTTGGGTTGAGGTTCTAGGTTGGTAATATTTTACCACTTCATACATCACGAGAGCGGTATGTTTGTGGACTTGGTTTCGGTAACATCTAAATGTGTACGTCGCGAGAGCAGTACGTAGGTAGAAACGGACCACTACTCCTTATAATATACTTTATTCAATACAACAAACCGGTAGATCCGAGCGTAGTGACCTTATGGAGTTGATTTTGGCTATCTTTCTAACCACCTTATGGAGTATACGAAAGGATAAAAATGCTAGAATTTTTAACAAAAAAAAAAAAACCTTAACGGGTCAAATGCCATAGGAGAGATACAATTGGTGTCGTCTCTTTTAATTTAAATTAGAATGTGATATAGTAAATGGGATAGATGGCATAAATTTCTTTAGGGCTTGTTTGAATTGTTTTGTAAAATTACTTATTGACTTATTTGCTTTTTGAAAAGTCAATAAGCATTTTTAAATGTTTGGGAACTCAATAAACATTTTTGCTTTTGGCTTTTTAAAAAGCTAATAAGTCAGTTTTAAATAAGCAAGTTTTTCTGGCTTTTTAAAATTGCTTATAGCTTTTTGAGTTGTGAATTACCATATTACCCTTATTTTAACTTATACTCACATAACATTATACCAATTTAACCCATTTTTAGTCATTTTACATATAAAAGCACTTATCAATTTATAAGCAAATCCAAAAACACCTTTTTTAGAAAATCATAAACCAATAAACACTTTTGACAAAAAGCACTTATTCACTTAAATAAGCAATCCCAAACAATTATACTCTCCTTCTGTATTTTAGCATCTTACTAGTTTTTTTAGGAAAATTGGAATTAAATAATCCAAGTTATTGGGTATTGGCGGATAATAATCCGAGTTCCAATATTGGCCTACAATAATCCCAATTATTTGGGTCTTGGATTTCATTGGGCCGCCGTTAATTTTTCATTAACTCCGCTAGTTCTTGCTGACGTGGCAGGTGATGTGGCATCATGTTTGCTGACGTGGCAGGTGATGTGGCATCATACTTGCTGACGTGGCATGTGCCACGACAGCACACAACTAACGGAGTTAGTGAAATATTAACGGCGGCCCAATGAATTCCAAGACCCAAATATTTGGGATTATTGTAGGCCAATATTGGAACTCGGATTATTATCCGCCAATACCCAATAACTTGGATTATTTAATTCCAATTTTCCTTTTTTTATATCAATTTCATCCATTAAAAAACAATACAAGGGGTAAAACCATAAAAAAAACGATATGACGGTTATATAATTATAATATCCAAGGTCATAGTATTTTTCTTTTAACGACAAACACACCATTATAATCTACCAATTACCTATTTTGTAAGATTTGAATCTGCAACACTTGAATGAGGATAAACACCAGATACCTCTGGGCTAAATGCCTTTCGGGAAAAAACAAAGGACTTGAAAAGTAAAAGAAAAAACTTATTAATTTCCAAATCGAACCTCCACTCCTCCAGCCCGCCAATCCATCATTTTGAGACTTTTATTATTCTGCCCAAACAATTGTCTTTGGGCCTACTATGAGGCAGGTACAACATTGGACATTCTGGATACTCCCTTTCAAGCCTGCAATACAATACATACAAATAAATATATATACTTAAGTTAATAGTAGTGTATAACTTAAAAAATCATTATGCATTAAACATATTTTAATTGACAATCATATTCTTTTCAAATTACCCAATTATAAGTCTAGTTTTTCATAACCAGCTTTGGTTTAAACCGTAAACCAAACCGATCTACATGTTTTAATTAACAATCAAATAGGGTTTTTGAATATAAATAGTTTGACCCAAAAAGTCAAAATTGAATTGAATATTTATATAGATACTTACTTATAGTTAAGAAGAAAATGGTGAAGGAAGATGGAAATCTCTAGCTTTGCAAGTTCATTTCCAGGACAAAGTCTACTGCCTCCTCCAAATGGAAGGAAAGTTCCAGCTTTTGGTATAAGATCCTAGTTAACATGTTTATATTAGTCAAATGTACAAGCAATAAAGCTAATGGTACAAGTCACTCATAAAAGATCGACTTACATCCCATCTTGAAGGATTGAACTCATTGGGTTGGGGATAAATTTCATGGTTGAGGTGAATAGTCCTATACCAAAGCAACACTTTCCATCCTTTGGGAATTATATATCCTAAAACCACACAATGATTTTAGATAAACAAATATATTTAAGTTGATTACAAAGAGGTATTTTAGATACATAACAATGGAGATGATGATTTAACCTTGGAAATCAACATCTTTTTTCGCTTCTCGGAATGTCAAGTACGCAAACGTCACTAAACGAAGAGTTTCATCGACCACCTTTGAAAGATACTCCATTTGCTTGAACTCTTTTAGGGTCAAACCCTTTTGTCCCGGTGGCATACCATTCACAATCCTCTCTTGTTCATCCTGTAATGAACTCATGAAAATGATGTAGTTAGGATTATGTTTCAAGAAACATATGTAGCTAAGAATGTGTCTAAGTACATAAAGAACCAGATGATTTGTGTTTTAAGCCATGCATTATGTACGGTATAAAATGCATGTCTTAAAACACTATTTAAAAAGTAACATATTTTATAACATGATGATGATTCAAGAATATTATTGACTACATTACCTTTGCTATTTTAAGACATTTCGGGTGTGATTGGAGAAAGATAGTTGCCCACATTGTTAGGTGGCCTGATGATTCATGACCCGCATTTAGGTACATGACTAAAGTATCAATAATTTCCTCGTTGTCTAGTTTTCTTCCATTCTCGTCTTCAGTGTCTATGAGAGCATCAAGCATGTCTCTTTTGGACATCCCTTGATCCGCCTCTCGTTTCTTCCTACGCTCACTTACTATCGCTAGTAAAATGGCGACGATTTTCTTTCGTGCCTAAAAAGTTACCATTATATATATTTACAATAATAAATGGGTGGTCCATACTCAAAATCCACTATTCATATGATAACCAATAGGAACATGACACGTGTCATGTTCCACCACTAATAACATGACACGTGTCATGTTATTCAATAATAGATTGGTTACGTGGCCTGACACGTGTCATATGTAGGTCAATGCTTTTGCGACACGTGGTCATGTGTTAGGTCACGTATGACGATACGTGGCTACGTGTTAGGCCAATGTTTTTACGAAACGTAGTTAACTTTTAATTCACTTTTAGAGTTTTCGAGTTTGACCATGGCGTTTCGGAAAATGGATGGCCCGCCGCGAAGCGTCGTTAAAAGGTGACCCGCCGCAACGCGCGGTGGTCAACTTTCAGACCACTTTTAGAGTTTTTGACTTTGCTCACAGCGTTTTAAAAAATGGGTGTTAGGCTGCGTGTCATGTACATATGGTATTTTTTTCAGACTTAAGCGCAAGTTGTCAACTTTTAAATCACTTTTAGAGTTTTCGACTTTGGTCACGGCGTTTTGGAAAATGGGTGGCCCGCCGCGAAGCGCGGGCGAGTCACCATCTTGTTATTATGAAAAATGATTTAAAGTTTTAAGGCACAATAGAGTAACTAGAGTAACTAGATGATCTAATTACCTTAAGTGCTGCATGGTACACAAAGCCGGGAATGTTGATGGCCATGGCCCGAATACCATAATTAAGTGTCTTGTACTCTTTCTCGAACTCATCCATCACGTCTGCACTCTCCGCACTTAACAAAATGTACATGATTGTCTGAAATGTTAGTTTTCGGAGTTGAGTCAAGAACTCGATTTGGCCCATTTGTGACCATTTTTCCAATGCGGATACCACTTCGGTCTCGATATGTTGCATGTATATAGACAATGCTTTGTGACCGTTAACTGATGCTGCAGTTAACTTACGAAGCCTTTTATGATCTTCATAGGAAATTCCAATAAAAGATTTTTTTCCGGTGAGTTCAAGTGTGGCTTTTGGCCACCCTGTCTGGAATGCGTCATCATCAAACAGTACTTTTCGACAGGCTTCAGGAGTAGTGACGATGATACCAGGGTGTCCAAACATGAACGTCTTGTAAATACCTCTCGATCCAAACCTACATTTTAGTAAATAGATATAATTAATTATTGATAAAATATATCTATTTTTATATGTGAATAATACATCAACAAACTATAGATAATGAAATAAAAATAATATAATACGCCAAGAGGTCCATGGTTCATTTTCTTTATATAAAGTTTTTTTTTTTTTGCCACTTGATGAAGAAGACAATAGGGTTTTTGAAGCTATAAAAAAAACAGTATGGGAGTGTGGGAGTAACAAAAAGACAATATGGGAGTAACAAAAGTCCGGGTTCAGATGGTTTTAACTTTGTTTTTTTTTTTTAAATAAAATTTGGGACCTATTTTTTGACAATTTATAAAAAGGTTTTGGACCATTTTGCTCTTAATGGTTCAAAAGTAATGGGTGTAACTCGGGATTTTTTTTTTGCCCTTATTGCAAGAGCGAACAATCCTCTTATTGTTGATAATTTCAGACCTTAGTCTTGTTGATGTCATCTATAAAGTGATTTTTAAAACCATAGTGTCTCGCCTTAGCCGGGTCATTGAGGATGTGGTTAGTGAAACTCAATTTGTTTTCATTAAGGGTAGGTTTATCTGGCAGGTTTATCTTGGATGGGCCGATGATTGTGAACAATTGACTTGGGTTAAAGTTTTGAATAGGAATACATCTTTTTTTAAAGTTGATTTTGAAAACGCTATGACAACTTGTTAACTGAAAATTCAAAATTTTTGAATAAATGGAAAAAATAGGAGGAGATTTGTTCGTGGTGATTCCGAGTAGAGGTGTTTGTTTTCAAACCGAAACCGGTCCAATCTGGTTTCAAACTGAAACCGGTCCAAACTGGTTTCAAACCGAAACCGGTCCAAACCGGTTTTACCCGAAGCAATACAAACCGAACTGGTTCTAACCGGTGCCCCCCCCCCCCCCCTTCGCGTACACACCGGTTTTGCTCGAACCGGTTGGTACACATGTATTTTAAGACCGTTAATATAACCATTTTAATCATAATCTTTTGTATATATAGCCCATGGTGTGTAACAAACATTACACACTTCTCTAACTCTCAAAAGCATTCAAACACACTAATTTTTTCACTTCAAATGGCAAGTTCTAGTGCTCAAAGTAAAGCCAACGTTGTTCGGTGTAACCTATCTATCTCGAACATCTATCTTTGTAACCTATCTATCTTGAACAACTTGAGATTGTAATGTTTTAAGTTTGAATTCAATAAAAAGTAGGTTCTTTTAGTTTATATAACTTTTTTAACATAAAAAAATAATGGGCCGAACCAGTCCAAACCGGTTTTGGCCAGGAACTTGTTTCGGTTCCAACCCGAACCGGATTGGGCGGTTTTGTTTTTTTCACCTGTAAACCGGTTCAAAACTGAACATTTCTAACACAAACCGGTTTTGACCCAAATCGGTTTTTAAAACGGTTCGGTTCGTATTTCAAACCGAGAGTTGCACCTTTAATTCCGAGGATATTATTAATTTGGGCCAGTGTACACATTGATGGGCTCAAAGGCCTACTTAAAGTGGGGCTGGATATCACTTTTTAAACTTTGGAGTGTCCTTGGACCTTGAATAAAAAAAGCTAGATCCTAGTATTAGTGGTCTTTCTATTTCTATTTGGTGGCTTAGGTGGGTGCCTCTCAAACTGAACGCATTTGCTTAGAGGATGGAGATGGAGATGAAGAAAGTGCCTTCTAACGAGTGGTTACAAAACCCTTTTTTTTATATAATGTTGGATTTTTGCTAGGTTAAGTTTCTCTAGCCTTTTTTTAATATATTTTTGCCGTTACAAAAAAAGAAAAAAAGAAAACTTATCTTTGAAACAAAACATCCTTTATACCTTTTTAATTGGTGAGAATAGTTATGAAATTAGTGTAAAATAATGCCATATATATACACATATATATTGCATGTATAGTATACTTTTTTTCTAAAGGATTTCATACTTTAGAGTTATAAACTTATAAAATATCATATATAATTAACACAAACTTAAAATATTATATATTTTCTTAAATATTAGTTAAAATATTATCTTTAGTGATATATATTGAATTGTTCAAGAAACAACATTTATATAACTTTTTTTTAAATCCTTAAAATTTAATATTTATCAATTTTTAACTTAGTGTATACTCTTCTATTTGTTTACTCTATAATATAACAAGTTACTATGAATAGTATTTATCTTCGATTGGTTCACTTGGCCTATTTCAGTGGAAGTCACGTGTCATGTCTTTTTATCTAAACGTAATACATTTAGTTCAGGAGTTAGTGTAATATATACAGTCATATAACATAACATTTAAGTCTTATACTGGACACTTTGAAACTCTGTGTTATAATTTTAACGTCCTTAGTAATCTTTTGGTATTTCATATTGCGTTATAACAACAATACAATTAATTTGTGTATCCATGTTATCTATCAGGCAACAAATATAGTAAATCTAGTTAACAATATAGTGGAATGAATATATCCTCTCACTCTATTTCTCAAATTATGCAAATAAGTGTTTTTAACCGTTATAACATGTTAGAACAACACTTGATATATACATGATGAACCAACATTCACTTGTTACATAAATTAGAAAATAAAAAGTATGAATCTAAAAATATGATCTATTTATGAAAAAAATATATATTCCATTGCAAAGATGCACAAAGTTTTAGCCAAATGAGTAAATTGTAAAACTATCTAGTGTCTACCACCCTTGTAATTACTTTTTAGATTAGAGTAAATTATTACTTCGATCCCTATACTATAAGAGCATTTAACATTTCCAATAAAAGTAATTTTCTATGAGGTGTGTAAGTTTTTTAATTGTTTTGACCCTAACAACATGAGTCTTATGGGACAAAAGACACTTAAAGAAATAAAAATGTTAGGAGTTGAAATGTTTGATTTTTTTTTTAAACGAAAGTGTTAAATAACTCAAACTGCATGGACTAAAATAGTAATTTACTCTTTAAATTATAATGTTTTCAAAATATTAAAGAAAGAAAAAGAAATTTATACAAGAATGCAAACGTAGTTTTGTATATCCCTAACAAAATTGATATTATTATATATTTTCTCAAAACACAAGTTTACTATGCGAATTCGAGAAAATATGCTACACAAGAATTCTTATTTTGATAACTTCGTTTCGCCTCACAACGTTTTTAGACTTCTTTAACTTATAAACAAGCAAAAATATATAAAAGAATTCAAATTAAGTGCAAAATTTTACAATAAACGAAAACTGAAAGTTGTAAACGAGATGGCAATCAAACCTCTTAGCCAAGCCAGAAACGAAGGAATCAGGATCGCCAGACTTGAAAGCTCGAAGGAACGACAACATGTTCCCGATAAACGGCCACCCGAAATCACCTGGTGGCAGACGCTCTCTAGTTGTCTTACCCAAATATCGCTCGTAAACCCATATATTCACACTCTTCAATCCCCATTTCAAGATCAACACGACTCCAAACATAATCCCCACGTAAAAACCCATCGCTACCTGTTCATCGAATCCCATTTTCAAAAATCAAACCCGAATTCGTATTCTCTATCTATATTTATAGATATATAGAAAGATATATATATGTAACACTTTGATAGCTTATGATCGTGATGCAAGTATATGTATAATCTAGAGAGAAAGAGTGGTTGTAGTGGTTATGGGTCTTATAATTGGGGTCCTAATTAAGGTCCTATATATACAATGATGTGTGTGCCTAAATGTAGATATTTTAATAAGAAGTAATCATCATAACAAATTATTTTTTATTCAAACTAATAGAAAAATGGCATTTTTAGTATGCAAGCATATAGATACTATTTGTCTAATTTTTGTACATGTATGCCGAAACCAACATGATACCCCCTTTTTTTGAAAATATAAAAAAATTAGCTTTCAATTAGTTCTGCGTTGACACCACGCTAACGCAGACATACAATTAAGCTGTATTACTATAGCATTACGTAAAGAAACAGTTATACAGCTAAAAATAAAAAAAGTTATACAAATACGAACCACAAAAAAATATACACTAAAAAGTAACGGTGTAAAACTATACTAAAACCGTGGAAAAAACCTCACATGAACAACCAAAATGTAAAACTAAATTAAAACCAAGTAAAAAACTCCACACGAACCCTCAAAAATTATACATAAAAAAACAATGATGTAAGATTAAAACCAAGATAAAAATTAAAAAGAAAAAAATAAAGAAGAAAGATTTGGACACATGGCACTGCCACGTGGACAAAAACATTACTGTAGCAAAAATGATTCATCTTTGTACATAAGCAACGCGCCATCAGACACCTATAGGTTTTTTTGAACTGTAAACATCCGATTATCCGGGGTCTCATTATATAAAACGATGTTACCACGACACGTACGACCACAGTCTGTCCGAGTAACTAGAACCCTCTGTGTTGCATGTCCATCTTAAAGAAATCTCACCGTCCAAATGCCCACTATGATAAAACCTCTAACCCACATCTATAATATTTTACATTTATTTGTGTTGGGTGAGATTTAAACTCTTGATATTTATATTAGAACGTAAAGAGATATCTACTCCACCAAATGATTGACGATTCATAAACCTATAGTTAATTTCTAAGTTAATTGATGAATCGTGGGGTATGACTTAAGGTTTATGACCGGTATTACGAACCTTCGGTTTGTATTTTTTGGTGGGAGCGGTGGATTTTTTCGTGGTAGCGGGTGATTTCTTCTTTGATCGATCCATGAGTAATATAGAATATAAATATGTGAAAGAGGTAGAAGATAGGTGAAGAAGATGGTGTAAAAATGTTATAAAATGGGTAGAATTTATAGTTGTAAATTGGTAAAAAAGAAAAAAAAAATAGCCGTTGGAGGCCAACGGTCAAAACCAACGTTCGAAATTTATCCGGCTCTAGCCGGTTCCCTCGTGCCGCGTAGACCACAAAAAAAGAGCCAGGTGGGGGAACCGCCTTTTGGCGGTATCGTTACCGGGTGGAGCCGGCCGGCTCACCTTGGAACCGGGCGCGGTACCCCCCCATACCGCCTCCCCTAAGTAAGCCATGAACCCGTCAATTATTAAGAAGAGAAAAAAAAATAAAACAACAAATCAAAAGGAGAGTGACGGCAACTATGATTGTTGGGGATTGTTCCGTGTTAATCCTAAAGTAATTAATTTTTTTTTGAATTGTTGATAACCCTTATCAATCTAGGAATCCAATAAACTCTCAAATCTCACCCACGCCCCCCCCCCCCCCCCCTAAACCGTGATTTTTCTCAATTATTTCTCTCAATCCCAATATCGCAGCTTCCCTCTCCCCTTCCTCGCTATCTTCTCCGATCCACAAGACTTCTACCCGTTGTTCGTAGTGAGCAAGGTCACGAAGGGACTGCACCACATCGCTGCATCAAACTAACGTCAAGAGTAACGTTAATCACAAGAACCGTAGGTAAGCTCTCTCGATGCTCGTTTCGTTCTTTCTTTCTCTCGAACAACCATGATGGTCTGAGACTTTGGTTCACGTACCATTTAGGCATAATCTTTGTCACCAAACCCTGCTGTGTATTGCTCAATAATAGCCCCAACCATAATAAGAAAATCATGAATGTCATTAGTTCAAGTTAACAGTGATGTGCTCGATAGGATTATGTGCAACGTGATTATGCATGCAAAATTTTACTAAGCTTCGAGAACCTGCTTATATACATGTTGTATTATGGAACCTACGTATATATATGTGTATATATATATGTTTATGTGTGGGGCCGTAGGGTTAGGTTTAATATGGGGAAGATGATCTCTGTTTTGCGAGTGTTTAAAATTGTAAGGGACTGGATGAGAACAATAAATCGGAAACTGGTCTATTGGTTAAGCCTCTGGGTTGGCGACTGGGAGGTCGCGAGTTTTAACCCAGCGCACTGCAACATTTATTCTTCTTTTTGAATTCTGCTTCATGAATAAGGAGATAACCCAGCAATGTAAATGGTTAAGTAAACTGGGAACTGAAATAAATCATCAAACATGAAACTGTCCTAGCTGGTAGTGTCCGTGTGTAGAACAGAGGGTCGCGGGTTCAAACCCAGCGCCTAGCAAATTTAATCCCTTTTTGTTCTTGTTCCTCTTATTCCTTGCAACCATCCCATGAAGTGATATAATTTATGTGTTACATGGTGTTATATATATTTACATGAAAGGTGTTATTTTTTTTGAAGCAAAGCATGACACACAAAATATATAACTATGTTCTTCTTTTATTTATTTTTATAACTTGCATATTTATTTTACTAAACAATTTTTGTCACCTAAACGTATCTTGCATGCTAAAAGCGGGTGTAATTCCATGTTCTTAGTAATCGTGCTAATTTAGTTAGATCATTAAAGATTATATGTGTATCCAACACGAGTATTTGGGGAAATCATTGCAGGAAATATATGATTAGTGTGATTTAAAATTGTTGACTTGTGCACTTGGTTCGCATGATTAATTTAGGAAATTTTGTTACCAAGCATGCTTAAACATAGAAATAGTGTGTGCTTCTTGTTACCTCTTTGTAATGACTAGGATGCATGCTAGAAACGTCTAACATGTGCTTACCTGTTATAATTGGAAATTTTTAACCAATCAAACAAACTCAGTGTTAACGAGTCACCAACATGTCGTCAAGGTCACTTGAGTCAGTCTCGTTGTTCATTCACTGTAGTCTTACACGTTCACAAACATATAGGTGATTCGTAGAAATTCATCAACAGTTTTATTTAAACTTTCTTGCCGAGCTCCCAGAGGTGAGTTCTCGAACATTTTTCTCCGAGTATTTCAGTTAGAGAAAAGAGCATGCTACAAACAGTTCTGGTAATATAATGGTACAGCTAATCACGTATATGCGAACATATAACACGAATTACAAGTCCTTACATTTCAAACCGTTAGTTTATGAGAAAGCGAAGTAATCTTTGGTAGTACTACTGGGTTTGACAAACCCCACCCGCGTTAGTAGCTCTAACTCGACTGGATGTTGAACGGGTGTAATATTGGCCTATACAGTATCATCATTGTCCATGTTAGGCGATGGTGGAAGGCATTACAAACACAAACAGTCATGCTTCGGTTGCGAACCACATAGTGATAGCGTTATTGGCCTTGCTAGCTACAATTACCATTATGACTACCATGGCACACACATTTTACAAACATCTTTATAAACATTTATTTTTCTTGCATTGACATTTATGAACTCACTAGCCTTGCGCTGACCCACATAGCATGTCTTTCGCAGGTCATTGAGGTACGAGCACGCTAGGATGCATATCACATGAGAGTTTAAACATTTTGATTTGCATTTCAACTTTTACGTTTGAGTTTACTTTCGTGTTTGGTTTGAGGGCGCGTGTTTTGCGCAACACTTTCACTTACCTTTACGCTTTCGTATTTCTTAAACTGTTTTAGTGTGTTTGCATGGTTTGGTATGAATAATGACTCGGATCCTGGTTTGTCACACGCCTCGCGGTATAAACCCCGCACGTGGAAATTTGAGGGTGTGACATTATCAAACTAGGTGAATAGTTTTTCTTTTTGAACGGCAAAGTTATATATATTAAAAACGTGGCGGTTAGAAAAACCTAACCAGCCACCCAACACCAAAAATTACAAATAGAGAAGCGGGTTTTGTAACCAATTGACCCGGGGCATTTTACATTTACTATCTCTAATTGTGATCCATTGATATGAGAACTGAAGGATCGAATTAAACATGAAACGTGTCTTTAAGTCATCCCGCTTATGAACTATCTCATTCCGTTCTTTCCAAATAACCCACCAAGCACAAAACATAATCCCTTCAACTAGACGCTCACCTTTCCTCGAAAGTCTGCACTCATCGAGCCATGAATACAAATCACATGGATGCAACACTTCCGGTCGGGAAGCGCTAGCCAACTGGAAATTGACTTCCAAATATTCCTCGTTTCCACACGCAAACCAAACAAACGATGCACGGATTCCAGCTCAGAATCGCATAGAGGACAGGAGAGAAACGGAATCACCAAACCTTTTTCACACAAATTAATTCTTGTAGGTAAGCGATCCAAAAAAACCCGCCACATGAAAATGTTCACCCGCCACATGAAAATGTTCACTTTCTTTGTGACACTTGCATTCCACCTGGTACACCATTCAACACACGGTAAAACTTGTCTTTGAATTGATTTCCTAACACATTTTACCATATAGTCATCTTGACCTTAAAAATCCCACTTCCAAGAATCAATATCGTTGCCCCAACTCTTCGAATTAAGCATCATCAAGAGTCTTTGTAATTGCAAACTCTTCGACCCCACCTCTGATATCGCGCCTCCAATCCCAACTAGGTGAATAGTAGTTGCTCTATATTTGGCCACGTGACATCTTCACAATACTATTTTTCTTTAAAGTGTTCCATTCGTTGATAAACACGACTAAACGCAATACATAGGTGATGTATTGGGTAGAGTCGTGTAACATAACATTTAGATACTAGGTTTGGTTCTTGGAGCGTTTGGCTTCTAATTCTTTATTCTTCGGCAATAACTTTTGTTTTTAGGTTTTCTTAGTTTTAATTTCACATTGTTACGTTTACATATCAACCTTTTGTTTTCATTTTCTCTATTATTTTTGTTTAACATTGTTGAACGGTGTTTTTGTATTTACGTTTTTTTTTTATGTTATGTTTTAATAATAAAATTGTTATATGTACCACGTCACCCACCACAACCCACGGAGGACGGAATGTAGTTTTTAAGAAAGATAAACTTCTTACTTGATTTAATCTTAACATTAACATGTTCATATTTATGGTTTAAAAAGAACCATTACATTCATAACCACCTTAAGTTATAGTATATGGAGTTAATTCTAAAATCAATCCTTAATCAAGAACTTTGAACCACCCCAAATAAAACAAAATTTTGATCCTTTTATCCCTTGATATGTCTAAAAGGATCTTGAACAATACGATAAGATAGGTAAAATAGTAAAAACGACATCCTCGTGATATAATTGTTTTTTTCCAAACGATTGTCTATGGCCTACAATGAGATAGGTCACCTATCATAGGTGTTTGATTACATCAATGGCATGTTATATTTGTCCCCTTCAACCCTGCTATACAAATAAATCATATATATATATACTTAGTCACTATCATTATATTTTTATATAATTATCTAAAAGAGGTAGTCATCAACTATCAAACATATTTTAATTGATAATATTCCAATTGTTGCAAACCTGTGGAATTGCTACCCCCAATATGCGACGAGGATTCTCTGTTCGTATAAAACAAAAAGTACTATTAATAGTATTAAGATCATATCTAATTGTATAAGAAGCAACAAGCTCATAGTTCAACGGTATTTGGGAATTTGAGACCTTAAAAGTTAAGGTCTCGGATTTAAAATCGAATATGAGAAAAAATAATTTTCGGGATGGAGACAGAGATTTTCTTAAAAATAATCGGGTTTCCTCTAGAATTGTAGATGTCTAATGAAGAGGCAATGCTGCTGAGCCAAACATGACGTTCAAAAAATGTAATTGTATAAGAAAACAAAAATAATGTTGTGACATATAATATCACAATATCGTAAAACTGAGCATTCAACCCTAATTAGAAGGTGATATTTTCCCTGTTTGTGGGGTTTTATCGATACCTTGATGAATGGAAAAATGATGTTGGTAAAATCTTATTGGTGTCTACGAGAAAATATTTTTTAGGCTAGTGTTGAATATGTATGCGGTGGACTGGATGAGCATTCTAGCTGATTTTTTGTTGTTGTGATGCATGTTGTCTATGAGTTTGGTGCATTCCCTGTCGGGGCATGTGTTTTGGATGTGAGAGTAATATTGGTGAGCTTAAAAACTTGACATAAACAGTGTCAATTAACGAATCTAAGACACATCTATTGGTTTGATCAGACGAGTCTTTTTAAAAATAAAATTTTTGATTCGGGCAAGGTTTTGATAAAATGGCTAAGAGTTAGAGCCATTTAAATAAACAATATCTATACAACTTTATGGTTTCATTTAAACTTAACGAATCAATATTTAGGGTTTATGAATTATGATCAATCATTTTCTCCATTGCATAACATTAAGGCTCAAACACCAATCTAAACCACAAAATCATAGTATTATAAAAATTGACACAAGTTAGATTAATCTATCAAACCAAATAAAACAAAACTTTGATCCGTTTATCCATTGACATCTCTAAAAGAATCTTCAAACAATGACAGGGGTAAAACGGTAAAATGACCTCAAATATTAAAAGAAAACTTTGTAATTTCCAAATCCATCCTTCAAAAGTCCAATGAAATAGGCACATTACATTAATGGTCATGCTCGATAGTGGAATGTTTGTCCCCTTCAAGCCTGCAATACAAATAAAATATATATAATTTTCTTTTGAACGGCAAAATTCATTAAAACGGGCGAAACCACTAGCAAGACACTAGCGGTCGCAACAAGCAACAAACAACATTATAAAGAAAAGGAGAGCCAATCCGTTCAACTAATGGATTGGTTAAGACAACGATTTACAAACCATAATTGACTCCAGTTTTTAATTTACAAAAACACCCTACTGACCGAAGGTGGTCTCTGGTTGAAGATCACCTTGTTCATTTCCAACCAAATGCTCCATAAGCCGGTGAGGAAGATCACTTGCAACGCCTTGCTTTTCCTTTGAGACAAACCCGGATATTTATGAATCTTGAGAATATCCTCCACCGAGAATGCCATCACCTGAGGAATCCTGCACCATTGTGCGACCAACTGCCATATAGTGTCTGTGAAACGACACCCCGTAAATAAGTGCAGAACCGATTCGGGAACCTCGCCACACAGGGCACAGACCTCGTCGCTGATATGGATGTTTCTCCGAGAAAGACCATCCTTAGTCGGAAGACGACCAAGAATAGATCTCCAAGCCACAAGATTGACCTTAATGGGAACCCCCTTCGACCACTCCAACGGGAAAGGCACCACGTCCTTCCCCGGAAAAGAAGCCAGCTTACGCAAATAACTAACAGAAAAGGAGACTTGATTATCATCAACCCACCTCCAGGAACCATACTCTTCTTTCATCAGATCTTGCAAACGGACACCTGCAAGGTTCAAATCAGCAATTGATCTAATAATTGCCTTCCAAGTACCGTTTCAATCACCATATATATAATTCATGGGGGGGTTTTCATATATATAAACTCATGGCTCAGAATGGTTCTTAAAAGTTCTCAAACCCAATTGGTTCTTAAATCATTATCCCACTATATATCATCTATTTTAATAAAAGAATTTCTTCAAGTTGAGGTGGCATCACCACATCTTGTAGGAATACCGTTTGTAAGTTTAAATAAAATAAATACTTTATTTTTTTTTGATATGATTACAACAAAAGAATATCACAATACAAAGGAAATAAATGATCCACTCCTATCAACAATTACAAGGAAATAACAAAGGTTACACGGAAATGAAATACAATACAAGGAAATAAATAAAGATTACAACGAAATGAGATTACAATACAAATGAAATGAAATGCAAAGCTTAACAAATGCTTGTAAATAAAATAGTATTGTTTTGAGTGAAAGAAAACAAGACACTGAGTTATAGAATATGTCTTGAAAGACAAAGAAAAAGGTTTAGGAAAACACTTTTGATATTAGTTTAAGAAAACGATGAAGATTCCAAGGAATCTTGGCGAAGGCTTCGGGTCAAAACCCGAGTCCATTAAAACAAATTCCGGGTCTACCGAAGATCCGTTTTATTTCCTAGGGTACAATCGCCTAAACCGTATTGTACGGCCGAGATAACTCTAATCATGAAAATACCTTTGAGTTCTCGAAGAACCTGACGAACAGGATGAATATTGGAAGAAGAAGAAGAAGAAGAGAATTTTAGAGAGAAGAAGAATTTTGTGAATTCTGGTGTGTCTAGCCTCAACTAATCAGACAGTATTTATAGTGGTGGAAGTGACTTGTCGAGTACACAAAAATAATTCGTAGTCAAACTTTGCATTAAACGTATTTAATGCAAATTGATTTCTAATTAACGCGGAATTACCTTAATTAGCTCAAAACGCGTTTACAACTGTCATTCCGGAGGAATCTTCGCGTAACAGCTGTTTTCCAAAAGAAATAATCTTTCAGTTCAACTTCGGCTTGAACTTCAACCGGAACAGTATCCGGCTGAACTCACGCACTGTTCCGTTTGAACCAGTTTTTCCTGTTCAACTCACATTCCGCTTGAACTTCTCCGCCCGGACCACACAGGTCAGCTTGGACTCCTACCGGAACAACTTCAGGTTGAACCCAAAAACAATAAGGCGGTTCTCAAGCGGTTCGCGGCGATGCGAGCGAAGTGCAAAGTGCGTCATCAAAGCGCCACATTGCGCCCAAACGCCCACGCCACGCGCGCGCACGTGTGCGAGTGCGAGTTAGGGGTGCGCCTCAGGGTCCAAGGGATGTGTCCTAATAAAGAAAACAATAGTTGGTAAGGTTCCCACATTATAAACCACTTTTGGTTTCATTCCCCAACCAATGTCTCTCCCTGGCTTCACTTTCCCGCCTAAATCAGGCTGAAAAAAAATCACGCAATTTTGTTATAACCCGGTGTAAAAGAAAATCCCTAATTTCTTTCCTTCCCCACATTCACGATTTTAGTTTTATATATATATATATATATATATATATATATATATATATATATATTACTATAAATAAATGGACTTAATCTCTATTGTGTCATAATGGTGGTGCATGGTCTTCTCAAGTTGTGGGTTAGTGAATCCTCAAGAAACCATGAGGTTGGGTAGGTTTTGCTATGTATGCTTGGGCGTGGGGACGGTTAAACATACTGGTAATTTTGTATATTTTTAAGCACAATGCATTGTTTGGGATTAGAGAGGTTGAGTTTAAAGTGGATCAATATATTGGCAATCACAGTTAATGTCGAGTCGTGATCCTGCTTGAAATGAATTGCGATAAGATTAGTCTACCGATTATGATTCCATTGCATCTCTTTTTCGGGACGAAAAAGGTTTAAGTTGGGGAATGTGATGAGAGGTTGAGCGAGAGCGTTTAAATGTGATTAATACTTTGTTTTTATGTGTTTTAGCATATGGAATATGGGTACTTTGAGTTTGTGATTGATTTTAGGTCCCGTATGCATAAAGGAAGCATTTTGGATGATTTATGAGAGCTAAACGGATGTTCAAGAGTTAAGATTGAAGCTTGAAACGAAGTTTGAAAGCAAATGGGAAAAGTTCAAGACAGGGCGCCCCCTGAGGCCATCAGGGCGCCCAGGGCGCCCTCCACTGTGTGAAAACAAGCAAGACAGGGGCGCCAATCAGCAAGCTAACCTCCATATTTTTCAGACATAGCGTACTGTGCGCCCTATAGGGCGCACCGTGCGCCCTCCTCGACGCAATTCCGGATTTTTTCCTTTTTTATTGGTATTTAAGCCATACTTTTAGGTTTTCGAAAAGACTTTTGATTCCAGCCGTTTTTTGGGTTTTAGGAGGCGATTTTGGCACTGAGAACACTTCCGGATTACCATGTTTTCATGTTTCAATTGTTTGATTCGATTAGTGTTTTTTTTTGGATTATGAACATGAGCAGCTAAACCACCCGTGATTCTCTCCGGGTGTAGAGTTTTTGATTTATAGATTGTTTCTTGGTTGTTTGCATTCTAGGATTGTTTTAGTTGTAATTCAAGTCTGGTTTTCTTCTTGTAAAGAATTCACACGTCTTAACTATGAATGGATTTGTTGATGTGCACGCTCTGACCAATTAAGTTAGTTCTCACATTTTCACAAGATTAAACCTTCGCACAGTCCCTCTTAAGGACTTCCTAGTAATCAATCGAGAGCAATCTGGATTTCATAACTTGAACCCGAAGAGAATCATCTTTCCTCCATAAGTTTACAAATTACCTAATTTCAATTCAAATTTACATTCTTCAGCATTTGCTAGCTTTAGTCTTTTCACAATTTAAACCAAACCAAATAATCAATTTTTACACTTCGTAGTTTCTTAGATAATTTAGTATAAATAATCAAATAAAATTTATAACACTAACCACATGTTCCTCGTGGATACGATACCCGACTTACCCTGTCTATAGGTAAAGTTAGGTTTTTGCATGACCCCAACGACAGGTCATCAATAGTCAAAGGTTCATTGTAGACGCCTTAAAAAGTGTAGATCCCTTAAAAAGTGTAGACCCCGTAGACCCCTATATTGTTCTATAAAACTCACTAAAAATTATAAAACTCATTGCTGTTGAATTTTGTATTTGTTTTTATTTTGTCATATTTCTATCTTTATATTTTATTTTAGGGTTTAATTCTAATGTTTTAGTTTTTTCTTTATTTTTTATTTTCTTAATTTCAAATCGTACGTGAGTATTTTGCCTGGAATTCCAGAACATCATCAGAGGCACTCACCACGGGATACCATCCTTAGTTTGTACATGAGTATTTTGTCCCTTCACTCCTATAATTATTTATCACTTTATTACCTAATATTCTCAAAGATGGAAAGATGGGACGCCATTATTTCTCGGATTTGCTTTCGCAAAAAGATGATAATGTGCCAAGTTATTCTGAGGACATATAAGTCTCTAACCTAAAGTAGTCTTTTTCCTCCTAATCCTCAGTTTCAATCTCCTTATCACCCCTAAAATGAGAACCCACTAACAGACTGAGTTAATTACATATTTATAGAACAATAAACACCAAGGGATTTTTAAGCTATTCCTAAGTCAGTTGGGCCTACCGACACATCACAGATTAGATATACTTTTCATTCTCACATTTTCTACTACTTTTCCCTTTTCTTTCTTTATTTTTATTTTTAAAAACCGATTCCCAATTTTTCTATCATTTTCCATGTAACGACAATTAATCCAATGACAAATTTGACTCAAAACTTTAAAACTAAAAATGACTAAAAATGAAAAATCTTTTTGGATTTTTTTTGTTTTTTTAAATACACCCAACTACCTAAAAATAAAAATTCAAAAACTGACGTCATGTCCCCCTCCCCACACTTAAGATCGACATTGCTCTCAATGTGATAGTAGAACACGCACATAACGAATGTACAGACACGAACGATAAACATAAAATAAATCTAAAGATAAAATAACATGCGACAATAAATAAATAAAAAGAAAAATAAAAAAAATGTAAAAGTTGGAACAGACTCCCCTGATAACACCGTGAAAGCTCCTCGGAAGTCGTGCCAACACCATCACATGCCAGATCGTGAATTCCAGAAATCGGATGGAAGAAGTAATGCATGACTCACATCTCAACTTGTTGCTACCACCAAACAACCCATCATACCATATATATACATATCAAAATAAATCACAACCACCCAACCGGTTACCACATACTAACCCCCAAGTATCGTATAGTATAATATCATATAGACCATGATCAGATAAAAACAAAATAACCAAAAGAGTACAGGGAATAAGAAAATAACCCGATCGGTAGTGGTAGTGAAATCAGCACCCAAGCATCCTACTCCTCATCATCTCCATCACCTCCAGCCCCACTAGCACCTGCTCCAGCATCTCCCTCAACATCCATCTCATCATCACCAACCTCGTCATCATCTCTAGCATCATCATCCTTAGGCTCCTGGAAAAACTCAGGGATATCCATCCCCTGCTGCAGCATCATGTACCTCATTGCCCGCTCTATCCTATCAAACCTCGTATCCACATAATCCAACACAGTCTCCTGAGTCGATAAGTACCTCTCTACAAAACCTGTTGTAGGTGTTCTCGGTAATGGTGAGTCCATTAAGTTCTGGACGGATAAGTGGGTTGGTGATGTTATCTTGGCAAAGCGCTTCCCCTCACTTTTTCAGCTATCCTCGTTGTAATCTTGTGTGATAGCGGATGTTTATGATAATAGAGATATGATAGTTTCTTGGAAGTGGGGTTGGAAAAGGTCTGTGGGATCGATGGTGGATATGTAGGAGCTTAAGGAACTACAATCCCTTTTAAGCAGAATTGTTCTAATTTCTGATGGTGATAAGTGGAGATGGGTGGGTGACATCGATGGTGTTTGCTCTGTAAAAAGCTTGAAGGCTCAGATACATAGATTATGCATTCACGTTTCGTTTTTTTTCTTTTTGTGATTCTTTGGCGCAAGTGGTTACCACTAAAAGTATATATTTTGGTATGGAGGGTCGAGATGAGTATAATCCTGATGTTCTCTGCACTAGCGAGTTAAGGGTTACATATTCAAGACGCCCTCTAGATGTGGGGATTTCATGAGACGGTGGAACATTTATGCCTTGAATGCAGAGTTGCTTTGGAATTATGGGATCGGTTATCGTTGTGGTGTCGAGTTAATTCCATATACACTTTCAGCTTCAAGGATTTATTGTAATTCAGTCAACATATACAAGGAAAGATTATTAAGAAGAGATTCTTCAAATGGTTCAAGTGGTGGCGGTCTGGGTATTATAGCGCAGTAGAAATGATTTGGTATTCAAAGGTAAACAAACAAGTGCTTAGGAGATGTTAAACGAAGTTAAAATTATGGGGTACTTGTGGGTCTCGACAAGGATGAGGAAAAGAAAGATAGCATGGCCTCAGTTGTGTGTTTTTGACGTAGGTTAAGATATGTTTTTACATGGGCATGTAATGGTTCTTATTGTATTGATGTTTGTTTTGTTTTTTATTTCTAATCCTTTGTACTCGTTTTATAGGGTTTTAGCTTCTTACTAGTCCCGTTAATAAAATTGTCTTTTGGCGTTAAAAAAAAAATAAAATACACAACCAGGAAGAATCCTTGAAGATATAAAGTCAAATGCATACCCTTTGACATTAGCATAGAGTCAAACTATCAGAACTGGATAGGACTTTATTTTGTGATTTTCTAATGTATTTTCTTTCAACTACTTTATTGTTTTGTCTTTCTCTAGTGTCGATTTTAATAAAATTTGTCGTTTAAAAAAATGGAATGATCTGTTTAACCAGTCAAAAACATGTATAGATATATATTCAATTTTATAAAAGTGGGCTTTGAAAGTGGGCCCTGAAAAATAAAAAGAACAAATTAATTACCCTCATGTGAAATACATTAAACGGATAAAATTAACACAGTTAGAGAAAATGATATAAAATGAAAGAAACTCTCTATGTAAAGGTTTGTGTTTTTTTTTTTTAAATTATTTTGTATAAGAACAGAACTTGAAGTTTTGATTTTTATTATTTCTTTTGTTAACAAAAAACAAATTATGAAATTATAGGTAAATGTAAATAACGAAAAGTGTAATTTTTTAAAAAAAATGTAAAGTGCATATGCACAAGAATATGCCTATAAGTGTCATCATATAAGTTAATACTTTGGAATTATTTGATACAAATAATCTAACGATTATCTTAAGAATACATGGAAAGAATATGCCAAACGAATGATACTAGTGATATTCTCATCTGCAATTAAAAAAGAAACACTAATAATTACTAAATATCCATTAAGAAAGAATTGCTAAATAAAATATAGATTTAAAAACGAAAAGATATAATTTAGTTTAATAGATAGGTATTTAACTAGCAAATTACACGAAAAGATATATTTGTGTGAGTTGAGTTCTAAAATTTCATGTTTAGTTGTGAGTGAAGAAGGAAAAAAGTTATTTTTCATCCCTATATTTAAGGAAATTATAGGATCTAGATTTAAATTGTTTCATAAGATTGTATTGTTATTTTTGTTTGTTTTGTAAACTGCGAAATGTAGGTAACTTATCGAAAAACTAGTGCGAAATGTTTAGGTTTAATTATGTGAAAAGTCCATAATATGGGAAAAATATGTAAAGACTTCTCGCACATTATGTCTATATATATGGGTCGAACATGTCAGTGTCTGTAACAAAGAGGGATAGCGAAGCTTTGTCCTATTGTATCCTCAAGTCTAGGAGTATTGTAATCGGTATTTTCAATCTTATAATACATTTGTGGAGTTCGCATCATCGTTTATGTGATTATACTTGATCGCATTCAATCTTCACTATTTTGATTTGTTGCCACATCGCGTTCGAGTGTTTTGATCTGATTCGAGCTCAATTGTGATCGGATCGATCTTCAATTGATAGCAAAAGATCGAATTCAATGACCTACAAGTGATATCAGAGCACTAGGTGCTGAATTCAATTAGATCAGTGGTGAAATTTTGCACACAATGAAGTTTTCTGAGTTTCTACGCAACCTACCATGCATCGATTCATTTCTGCTTGTTTTTTTATTAGTTTTTGATTCATTTAATTACTACATGCTTGTATTTGTTGTGTTTTCTAAGAAATTTGGACCAGCTTTGATTCAAATTGTGTTTGCTGCGAAATTCAGTTGAAAAACTGTTTTCTCTGTGAAATATGAGTTTTCATGAAATCCCGCTACACTCATATCTGTTTTTTTTACGCAAATACACATTGAAACATCATGTTTTAACTTTTCGTTGATTACTTTAGCGAAAAGAGATTTTGCGAAATTGAAATATTGGGTTTCAACTTTTTGCAAAGAGTTTTAGCGAAAATTCATTTCTCCAAAAAAAACTAAAATCTTTTTTGCAGAACCCTATTTTTCCAAATGTGTGAAAAGCTTAATCATTTTTCAAATATTGTGTTTCTGTGAAATTTAACTTTTGAATCTTGTGTTTCAAACGTTCTTAAAGATGACAAAAAAATCTGATGAAATGGTCAATAATACACTTTCCAAAGATGCATGTGCTTATTTCTTATGGAGTTTGGACCATATGACTATTAATTCAAAACTAAACTCTAAGAAAATTACTGAAAGTGAAATTAAAAAAACTTGAAAATTGATGACTCTGTGATTAATGGTAACTCGTCTAATTAACAAAATTGAATTTAAAAATTGATAAACTTGATTCGAAATTGAACAATAGTGACGGAAAAGCTTTAATGGCCGAGAAGAAAACTAATTGTGAGATTTGTGAACAAGTCACTGTTGCTTACTCAAATGAGGTAGATTCTGGTTCTTGCTCAAATCCTGAAAAATGAAATCCTGAGCAAAACACTTGAATCTTTTAAGAAAAATAAAATTAATTTTAAATCCAAGCTTGATCTCATAATGATTGAAAATTCTGAATTGGAAAGGTTCATTGCCACAAAAGATAGTATGATTGATGGTCTAAATGAAAACCTTAAGGCCACAAAACATGAACTTGTGTCAGCTTAGAAAAATTTAAGGAAGTGAAATATGTCATCGGTAAAATTAGACACTTGCTTGAGTGATCAGCGATATGAGAAATGCCGTAATGGAATGGTTTTCTTCCAAGACAATCATATTCATGTATTCCACCACCGGAAAATTAGTTAAAATGTCGGCATTTCATCCTAAGAATGACTTAGCTTCATCTTTCGAAAAAAGTTTCTTGAAAAATATTTGTCTTCATCCTGTTCAGAAGTTGATTCATTTAAGGATAATGGAAATGATCAATTTGAAACAAGATTTGGGATTGGTTTTCAAAGTTTCTTCACATATAAATTAAAATTTTCTTCAACTAGTTTGAAGAAAAGCCTTTTATCAAGCAATGCGGTTTCTTTTGAACCCATTAAATTTACAAATGGAGGATTTGAACATATCCAAGAACATGTATCATCTTGTATAAAAAAATGCTAAAAATTTAAACTTACCCAAAAATGATCACATATCCACATCTTCATATGAGTCTCAAGCTGATAAAATGCACAAGGCTGGACATTTCATCTTCAAATGGGTCAAATGATTTTGTAAGTATTGAAGAAGTTGATATTTCAGAAAAATTTCCTCAAAAGATTAAAAAGAATGTCACATATTCTGAAATTAGATTATAACAACTGAAGCTGAAAGGAGACCCATGTTCAGACCTATCACAAGTTCATTAAACAAAAGAAATGAGTTTCTTTTGAAAGGAAAAGAAAAAGTTTTCAATTAGCCAACTACATCTGAATCAAGTGATGATACTTGCTTTGAAGTATCTATTTCATCTAGTGTTGGTTCTGATTCAAGTACTGAAAAATTATGTTTGTAGATGCATGGGACATTCTGTCAAAAAAATATGATAAACATGTAGACAGGAAACAGAGGGAGCAACTTATTCCTAAAAGTGTTTGTGCTCAATTTGTAGCTTCTATTCAAACCCAAACAGAAGCTTGTTGCTCCAAGTTTCAATCAATGAAACAAGGATTAAGTCAAACTTTATCAAAGACCACCGATTTTATCAAGAAATTTGTACCTTTTGAATCCAAAACTAAACCTAAGGTAAAAAGACCAAAATCTGAAAGAAGAAGATATTTTCAAGAAAACATGGTATGAAAGGTCAAGCATACCAATGTAGTTGATGATAAAGTTAATGATTATCATAAATCAATCAAAAGCATCAGAAAGTGTAAGCCCAAATAAAAAATGGTTTGGGTACCAGTTTGTCATTGATTGTTTATGATACGTTACAGAAACGACCTCAATGAAATTCCACTAGCTGGCACGTAGATAGTGAATGTTCAAGACATATGACTGGTCAGCGAAGTGCTCTACAAAAGTTTAAATCATTTAATGGTGGTTATGTGACGTTCTCTAGAAACCCATAAGAAGAAAAATTGTTGGTACTGGAGATGTCGTGTCTGAAAAGAAGAGCTTGGGGAAAGTCAACTTGGTTCCCGAGCTTCACTTTAATCTACTTAGTGTCTCCCAAGTTTATGACAAAGACTACTTAGTTTGTTTTACCAAGAAGGAATGAATTTTCCTAAAACCAAAGTTTGTTGTGCCTAAATATATGGTAGTTATTCGAACCCCTAGACATTTTTACAATTACCGTCTTAATCTGTCTGATTCCTCTTTGTCTGGGAGTGAGTCAAACTGTTTATTGCAACAATGATGAAAATCGAACCAACTTAATGGCACACACGCATGGGTCATGTTAACTTGAAAACATGAATCAGTTGATCAAGAACAACCTTATGAGTGCTTTGCGTCATAAAGAATTTCTTAAAAGAAAACTATATTTCATGTGCAAGAGGCAAATAACACAAGGAGACCCATAAGCCAAAAGTTAAAAGTTCAATTAAATTCCCTCCGCAACTTTTGCATATGGATTTTTTTGGTCATGTTAGCATTTTGAGTCTTGGCGGTAAATCTTACTGTCTTGTGTTGACTGATGATTTTTCAAGATGTTCTTGGGTGAGCTTTATGGTCTCCAAAAGCGAGACCCCAGAAACTTTAATAAATCTTTTAAATAGACTTGAGAACATCTGTAACCACAAAATAAAGATAACGAGAAGTGATAACGGGACAAAATTTAAGAATTGTATGTTGTCGAGTTTTTGTGAAGAAAAAGGTATCTTTCAAGAGTTTAGTGTTGTAAGAACACCTCAACAAAATGGTGCTGCTTAAAGAAATCGAATACTCATTGAAGCTGCAAGAACTATGCTAGTTGATTCTAAGCTACCAATAAGATATTGGGCATGTGCAGTAAATATGGCATGCTATGTGCTCAACCGGGCTCTGTAGTAAAGGATAAAGGAAAGACCAGCTATGAGTTGCTTTTTTAAAGAAAACCTTTGATAAATTTCTTCAATCCTTTTGGATGTTTGTAAACTATGCTGAACACATCAGATTACTTGTACAATTTTAAAGCCAAATCTGATGAATGTTCTTTTTGGGATATTCCAATTCTGCTAAGGCTATCGTCTTTTTAACAAAAGAACAAGAATGGTCATTAAATCATACTATGTTGAGTGGCATGAGTCAAATTCAAATGGTTTTAGTGATAGTCCAGCATCTAACTACAATGTGGATAAGGTATTCTTAGCTTTCAAATATTGATGATCAAGAAATTGGATCTCAAGATGATCAAAACAAGTGGGATTCGTTGGATTTTTGAATCAGGGGATTCTTTCCTTTCTGCTTATCAATTCCATCTGCCTCGGTTATTTAGGAAACTACTGCTTCCACAGAAGAAGCAAACAATATTTTTCTGGGGGAGAAACTAAATGTGTTACTTAAGAAATTTCAAATATTCTACATCTGAAGTTGAACCCGTATCTCCCAATGATCCATCAGCCTCTTCAACAAGTACTAGTGGTCTTCATAAACATAATTTACGCAACTTAGAGGTTTACATTCAAGATTCGGTTATTCCAAAACTAAAAGTGCATAAGGATCATCTAACTTCAAATACCATTCGTTCCTTACATTGGGTTGGGGGGGGGGGGGGGGGTAAGGACAAAAAGCACATCTGGTATAATCAATGAGTGTCTTTATTCATTTTTTTTTTTTTTGCAAAAAATGATGCTGATAAACGTTCATATGGCATTACGGGATGCAAACTGGATAGAAGCTATGCAAGAGGAGCTTGTTTAATTTAAGAGGCTAGATGTTTGAGAATAGTTGATCTACCTAAGAGAAAAATGTCATCTGGAACAAAATGGGTTTTCAAGAACAAGAAAGATAATCGGTGGTGATTGTTAAAAATAAAGTCAGATTGGTAGTTCAAGAGTATACACAACGAAGAAGGGTTAGACTATGACAAGGTCTTTGCTCATGTAGCTCGTCTAGAAGCTATTCGGATGTTTCTTGCCTTTGCATCCTACAAGAAGTTCAAAGTTTATCAAATGGATGTACAGAGTGTTTTTCTTCACAGATAAGTCAAAGAAGAATTGTATGTATGTCAACCTTCGGGGTTTGAAGATCCAAATTACCCTTACAAGGTGTGTAGATTAAAAAGAGAACTTTATGGATTCCATCAAGCTCCGAGAGCGTGGTATGCTACATTATCCGCTTATCTTCTGGAAAGTGGGTTTACCAGAGGGAATATTCATCAGACTCTATTTACAAGAAGATCGGGAAAGGATTTGTTGCTGGTGCAAATATATGTAGATGACATCATATTTAGGTCGGCAAGCAGAAACACTGTATCCCCCATCTTTTTTAATATGTTTTTTAAAGTGGTTGTAAGTGAAAGAGAGAAAAAAGATAACAATAAAGGTATAAAAATATTGTTTAAATGAAAAGGAAAGAGAAATGGTAGTGTCTATTAGTTAAATTATAGGAATGGTGATAGAGAACGTGTTGTGAATGCTATAAACATATATGAAGTTGATTTATAAATAAAGAAAGAAAGAGTAGGGTTGTTAAATTTCACTGTTTTTTTTTTCAAAGTTCATTTGGTGTCTTCCTTTTCATTCAAGTTTTATAATTCAACTCTTTATAGACCTTTGTTTTATCTTCTGTAGCTTCGAAAATTACTACACACACTCTCTCTTGCTCTCTCTCCTTCATATGAACGGTTTCTTAGTTTTTATCTTCTTTCAATCTTTTTTTTCTCATTTGGGTCACTATCAAAATCTTATGGGGTAGGTAACAAAATTTCTTGAATTTCGGTCAGAATTACAACGCATGTATACAAATAACAACAATTTCTAAAAATCTACGGAAGGTTAATCGGGTCAAACCGAATTACCCTTAATATAACTCTATTACTGGTCCATTTTTTCTAAGAACTAAGGTGACTGAATCGAATCTCATGTGCCCTCTTCTCCTTCATTGATCTAAAAAAACTCTTCATTTTTAAATCATTAAAACGAGTCGGTGACCCGCCCGCGCCTTGCGGCGGGCCACCTAATGTACTTGAAATTTTATTTGCATGGCATGGCATTTAGATTTACATGGCATTTACAAAAGGAATTTCATCAGGAAATTTCCAGTATCTAAAGTAATGATAATTGAATTCAAACATTATAATGTCCCTATACTCGAAGTAATGAAAATTACGTTCTCTCTGTTCGCTAAATCTGCAGATTTAAAGAAAGTAAAGTAAAAGAAACAAACTAAGAATTAGACATTAAGATTTCTACGTTTTTTCTTTTTGTTATTTAGCATCTAATACTTACTTTTTATTTGTTATTTATTGATATACATTCATCATGTATCATTAAAAAGTAAGACTTATGAATTTATATTTAAAATTTACATTACAGTAAAGTGTGTAACCCTCCTCACCACACACCCATTTTATTTTCTTCTCTGCCGCCTCCAATGAAATCTGTAGAAGCATATCCCTATGCTATGAGTGTCTCGTGTATTGTATCTATGTGAGCGTGTCTGAGTATGAGTTGTGGTAGAAATGTCTTTAGTGGCGTACCACATGGTCCGGCGGACCATGTAGTCCGGCGTACCACTTTGATACGCTGGGTGGTTAGTCACTTAGTATAAATGGGTAGTGTTAAAATGAGAGCTTAACACTTCTGAACACTTCTGTCATTTCTACACTTTCTGTGTGTGTTTCTAGAGAGAGAAACTAGAGAGCTTGTGTTTGTAATCTTCAAGTGATTCAATACAAAATCTCTTATTTACATTCGTGTTTACTATCATTGATCAACGCATGCAGTAGTAAGATCGTTTCTCGGTTCTACAAGTGGTATCAGAGCTATTGGTTGCTCTATTGCTGTGTTTTTGATCATTTTTCGGAGTTTTAGAGAGAGAAAGTTTGGGTTTCTTCATGTTTTCATCAAATTCTTCCAATGTCGAGTGTTTCTGAAATGAAAAATGATGTCTGAGTGTTACTGAAGTGATTTCGCACCTCACTGAATCAAATTCAAGCTTCAAAAGTTGCAAAATCGAAAAATCATTCGATTACAGCTTGGTCCGCAGGTCGAATTTCTGGTCTGCCGGATGAATTTTCTGGTCCGCTGGTTGGTCCGCCCGTGTATCTTCATCAGCATTCTGGTCCGCTAATCTGGTCCGCGTAGGCAAACTTCATATTTTTGATCCGTGGCAGTTTCAGCGTACCATCTGATCCGCGACAGTTATTTCAGCGTACCATATGGTCCGCTGGTTGTAATCTGATCCGCTGGTTAATCTGATCCGGTAGTGGTCCGCAAGTACAAATCTGGTCCGCCTTTTTGATTTGGTCCGGAATTGGTCCGCAGAATTTGGTTTGGTCCGCTGGCAGAAAAGTGACATTCACTAAAACTGACGTAACTTGAGAACCGTAAAGAGTTACGGAACCCAATACCAGCCAAAACGTTCGTCTCGACGAGATATAGGACTTGTACCCGCCTACAGCTAGTACCGCCCAGTTTGACCCTCAAAATCCGCTTGGAAGACCTTCATTTTTTGAGTTCGAAGTTTTTGAAGTATCATTTTCGGTGAAAAATGTCCGATTTTCAAGCGTTTGTGGCTATGCAAAGCACGGTACAAGCTATGCTCAATTTTGATAATAAAATAGGAACAAGTCAGAAAGTTCCTAAGCTGTTAAAGTTGGAAGATTATCAAAATTGGAAGCAACGTTTTTCTGCATACATCAGCACAAAGGATATTGATTTATGGATTCCAATTCAAAAGTTGTATGTACGTCCAACTGCAGATGGCGAGTATAAAGAAATTCAAGATTTTGATAAGGATGAAAGAAAAAGTTATGAGCTTGAACAAAAAGTTTATGGTTATCTTACCATGGCTTTACCTACCGAGTTGTTGCATCAATTCAGCACTTGCAAGAAAGCTAAACAGTTGTGGGATGCTTTATCTGCTCGATGTGAAGGTAATGATCAATATAAGAAGAGTAGACGAAAAGTGTTGAAAAAGGAATTTGAAAATTTTCAACATTATGAAAAAGAAAATATTTCTGCTCTTGTTTCAAGATTTTCACATCTGATTAGTGAGATGAAAGTGGTTAAAATTGAAAAGACCGAGGAGGAATTGAAAGAGAAATTGATGGAAGCATTACCGGAAAAGTGGGAAAAATATGTATTATTGCTTACTCATGATAAAGAATATTTTGCATTATCATTTCATGATTTGACCGGAAAGCTTCATGCTAGAGAGATGGAAATGATGACATCAAACAAGTCAACTGCTCAATTCCAAAATCCTGAAGTGTATCATGGTCAAAAATCTGCAAGTATCAATGAAAAGTCCAAACCATTTAGTGGTACTTCATTAAATCCACCTTAAACAGCTTTTGTTGCTGGTCATGGTTCAGGAAATTCTGGAAATTCATCAAGAGGATGTAACTTTACTATTCCAAATCATTCAAGTTCGACTTCATATTCAGCAAAAACACCGGATGAGCACTTAGCATTAATCTCAGCTTTGTTATCTTCATATTATGGGTTGCTGAATGGTGGTTTGACAATTTCTAATCTGATTGAAAAGGATTTCGATCAAATCGATCCTGATAATCTTGAGCAAATGGATATCAATTGGCAACTGGCAATGTTAGCTCAACGAGTTAAAAGATTCAAGAAAAAGACTGGATTTCAAAGTTTAAATCCAGATGGCAAAGTTGGCATTGATAAATCAAAGGCAAAATGCTTCAAATGTTCCAATTTTGGACATTTTGCTCGTGAATGTTCAAAATCAACTGCTTCTTCATGAAAGTCTCCAACAGCCTTGGTGTCTCAAGTTGATAAACAATATGATTGGGGCAAACTTCTAATTCTCCAATTGCTTAAACTGCTATTGCTTCTGAGTGCAATGAAGTTTATGATTGGGATGCTGATGTACTTGAAGCATTTGAGAAAGCACGAACATCGAATAAAGGCTATGATTGGGCTACTGATGAAATTAATGATGAGTCTGCATGGACTGGTTCATCTGCGATGATTGCTCAAATTGTTCATAGTGATAATAAAGAAGAAGTAACTGATTCTGAATCTGAAACAAGTGGTTCTGGAGATGGTGGCTATGAATCAGTTTGTGAGTTCTGTTCTCAGAAAGACAAGAAGATAGAAGGATTGATAAAAGAAAATGAGTTGTTGGTTGATGAAAATAAAAGAAAGATAGAAGAACTGGCAAATGAACAGCAAAAGTTTTCAGATTTACAAGCAGGAATTGTTGAGAAAGAATCAAAATTTCAAAGTGTTAAACAGGAGTTTGAACAGAAAGTTACAAAGTTATCTGAAGAAAAGGATGATTTAGTCAAGGAAGTTGCGAAATGGAAGGCAGAAGCTGAGGATACTGCAAAAGATTTTCAAAATCTTTTTGATAAATCAAAGTCCAGACTTGATACTCTTACTCAACTTTCTGGTGATCAAGCTACTAAGATTCAATCTTATCAGACTGATATGGAAAAGTTACTTGATGAGAAGAGGGAGTTGGTTAGAGTGAACAAGTTGCAAAATGCAAATTTGGATATTCAGAAAAGAAATGAAGATAAACTCGAGAAGGAATTGCTAGCTGGACTAGATGAGTTAAGATTGCAAAAGTATGAAACTAATAAAGTGGCAAAGAAGCTCATTGCAACAGAAAAGGAATTGGCTGAAGCTCATCAAAGAATTTCTGAATTAAAGATTGAAGTCATTGATTCAAAACGTCTTTTGAACAATGTTACTAATTCACAATCTTTTACAAGTTTCTTGGCAAAGGATGAGAATTTTGAAAGGATGTTCAACAAAACTGTGTCACCACCAGGAAGTCTCAAAGAAGGCGTTCATGATTTGAAAGACAAGGTTGAGACTGGTGATTATTCTGAATTTGTTAGTTCTAAATCGGTTGAAGGAAAGAAAGAGGAAAAGGGTAAGAGTACTGAAAATTCTGAAGCTAAAAAGGGTGTGTCTGGTTTTTCGTCTACAGACAAGGGGAAATCAACAAGTTCAAACACTGACATTGATGAAACAATTGTCAGTGCTCCAAAAGATCTCAAGAAAGTTAAAGCTAGATTTTCTAGATTGGCAAAGAATGGGCATAAATCTACTGGAATGGGAGAGAAGGGTTCAGGAAAGAGTGTTGGTTTGGGATTTGAAGGAAAAGCTGCTCACGGTGGTAGTTCAGAAGTTCCAAAACCACAACAACTGAAAAGAGTCAATGTGAAGCAAGTAAAGAAAGATGTCTTCAAAGCTGAGAAGGTTCAACCTGAGAGATTCTACAAACTCAAGGGTTCTGGACAAATATTTTCTGACAAAGAATTCCCGCTACACTGCGTGGATGCTCAGAAAATTGCTGAAGTATTTGTGAAGACTGCTGATCCGAGGAACAAGAAGAATCAATCTGTCCAATATTCTTCTAGATGATCAAATTCTATTCCAAAGAGCCCGACATCTAAATGGGTTCATGATCATCGTCAACAGGTATATGATAATTTTTATGATCATTTTGGAGATGAATATTTTTGTGAAGCAATGCAGATTTCAAAACGAAGAAATGTACACAATCGTTTGTGTTACAATTACCGACAAAAAGGGCATATGGCACAAGATTGTCGTGTTACTGCTGCTTCTAGTTCACGAAAAAGAAAGGTTCCACATGTTGGTAAAGCTGCCAAACAACGATTCATTGATGAATATGGCAGAGTTTTTGATGAATATTCACAACCTACATTTTTCAAAACTTAAGGATGATTTATTCCTCGTTTTCAAAATGGTTCACATGTAGGTTGTTCGTCACAATCGACTGTGACCGGTTCGTCAAATACTGATTTACCAAAACAACAACACTGGAAACCTAAGGTGGTTTCGAAAGGTAACCAAGATACTGGTCGACCAGAAGCGATTCGCTTCGGGTCATTTATAAACTGATGTGTTTGACTAGTGTGCAGGTACTTCTAGAAGACCTATTGGTGTTTGAAAAGTTACTAATGGAGAAGTTTTCTGCTGTTTGTTTAACTTAAATTACATGTGATATAAAATTTCAAACTGAAATTTTTATGAAAGCTAAAACTTCACGGTATCCATGTCGAAAGGTCAATTTTCTTTCTTTTTACATTCTGTATGTAGTTTAGGGGGGGAAAATTGAAAAACCAAAAATAGCGTCTCTGTGTTTTTGTTTGTGTTAAAATGAAAATCCAAAAATAGAGTTTTCATTTTAAGGGGAGAAAAATGGAAAAATACAAAAACATTGAAAAATGAGAAATTGTATCCAACATAATTGGGAAATGATGGTACATTGGCTTACGTGTCTGGCTCATGGATAAATTAGATGAAAAAGCCATAAGATCATTGCTCGATGTGCTTGGTAAGCTCGGCATTAAATCAGAAAGTATTCAGTTGTGATAAACACATTAAATACTAATGCTTGACCAAGTGGACAACATCTTGATGTATATCTCATGATATATCAAGAAAAAGATATGTGAAAAAGAAAATGAGAAGTCACTGTGTATACATGTGTTCATTTTGCAAAGATTTAAACTTGTTTGATTTTCTTTATTTTGTCAAACGATCGGACTTTCTTTGCGTATCGAAAGATCGACCTGATTGTTGTTCGTTTGACGTTCTGCTTTATTTTCTTTGGTGTTTCGTATAACTCATCGGACTTTCTCTGCGTGTACGGGAGTACCGACCTGATTGTTGTTGAGTTATACAACTTCAACTTATTTTATTTTCTTATTTTGTTAAATCCGAGGCCTTATCTGCGTATCGAAAGATCGACCTTAAGGTAGACGATTTAACGTTCTTATTTCTTTTTGCATGGAACACAGTTGACTGAATCATGAATACAATCATTATGTGATCAAGTCACAAATGAATTCACAAAGTGTGATATAAAGGAAAATACATATCTGAGTATGTCTGATAGTGTGGGGTACACTGGTCAATGCAAATCTAATCAATACATTAATACATCCAGATGGTATGAGTATGATTGTGCCTGAGTTTAATATGGACAAATTATACCGGTAATCGACATGACTTATGTGCTAAAGTAATTGAAATTGAATTGTTGTTCAGCATGTTATGTTCAATATGATCCCAAGTTGTGATCTTTCTCGCAAAAGACAAAAATAGTGTTTGGTTCTGTATTGCATTTATGTTTCATATCTGAAAAATCAAAAAGATTTTAGGTGTGTTTTAGCATAAACTTAGAAAAATCAAAAAGATTTTCAGAGTGTTTTGATTTAAAATTTCAAAAAGCCAAAAAGATTTTGCTTCTTATTTGTTTTCGACTGATTGACATGTGATACGAAATCAAATTTCAACACTATATCTTGGATTCTCAAAGAGAAGTTTTGCGCCAAGATTAAATTAATTTTCAAAAGAAAAGGAAACCGCGTTTCTGTCTTCTGAAATTGCAGGTTTTATGTGTCAAGACTCGATCATGGTGAAAGGGGAAGTATGTTTTATCTTTCGCAAGTGGATCTTGAAGTTCAAAGTTGATTCAAGAGTGATCCAGCCATGCAAGCTCTATTTCTGACAAGATTTCAAGTCAAAGATCGGATGCAGCAATGTTGAAGATTGAAGACTGAAATTTAGTTAGAAAATAGATACACTACACGTTAAGGGGGAGTCTGTAGAAGCATATCCCTATGCTATGAGTGTCTCGTGCATTGTATCTATGTGAGCGTGTCTGAGTATGAGTTGTGGTAGAAATGTCTTTAGTGGCGTACCACATGGTCCGGCGGACCATGTGGTCCGGCGTACCAGTTTGATACGCTGGGTGGTTAGTCACTTAGTATAAATGGGTAGTGTTAGAATGAGAGCTTAACACTTCTGTCATTTCTACACTTTCTGTGTGTGTTTCTAGAGAGAGAAACTAGAGAGCTTGTGTTTGTAATCTTCAAGTGATTCAATACAAAATCTCTTATTTACATTCGTGTTTACTATCATTGATCAAAGCATGCAGTAGTAAGATCGTTTCTCGGTTCTACAAAATCCCATTCAAGTATCGGCATACAAAAAAGAGAACACGAAACTGAAAAAAATAGTTAAGTATAATGTCTAGTCGAAATTTATACAACTACAAAATATGTAATACACAAACAAATAAATCTTTGCTTCAAGAGTCGCTCACATCCAAGGCCTGCAATTCAATGCCAACAAAAAACCAAACTGTCAAGTCATCGTAAAAGTCAAGATAAAGAAAGATGAATTGAAAAGAAATAGATTATAAGCTCATATACAGTGATGGTTGCATTTAAAACGAACCCTTATCGAGTATCACTGCCAAAAGCAACAACGCTTAACAACTGAAACAACCATTTCACCATCTAAATCCCAACAACCATTTCAAATTAGCCAGACATAACACGATTAACACCAAAAAGCCATTGACATACTACCCAACATGAAAAAAAGCACAGGAGTAAAACAACATGATTTAGTTTATGTACATTTATATAATATAGGCTCAGATCTAGTGATTGGCTGCGTTAGAAACACCTCCTAACCACCGGAGACATCACGGCAAATAATACCCAAAAGCTACCGACAAAAGCAACTTATCGGAAAAAAGAAATCAGATGAACACAAAGATAACAGATGTCGCCGCATCAACGATGCTATAGTGTAAACGTATCACAGATCTGGAACATAAAACATAATAGACTGACAAAACCACGTACGTCGCCGCATCAACATCCGGCATCAATGTCAGCAGAGGCCGGTTGCCGTAAAGAGGAACGGTGCAACGACGCCTTTGGTAGTTCACAGATCTGGAGTGTAAATCCTCAAAACCCTTCGGATTTTCGGTGTGGTTGAGAGAGAAACATCACCTCCGGTAACAGAGAAGAGAGGGAGATGTGTTTCTTGATTGTAAAACAACAAAACCCTTTGGATTTCCGATAAGATTGAGCGAAAAACACCAACTATAGTAGCAGAGAAGAAAGAGAGACGTCATGTTTTGTGAGTGAGAAATAGAGGGAGGAAATGTGGAGAAAGAGAGAGACATGCTCTTTCTTATAAATCGGAGAGAGAAGACAACTGTGCAAGTAAAGGAAAACCACAAAGGCACGTAGCTGAGACTAATACACACGTTACACCCAAAAGGCACCGACAAAATCATCAGTCAAAAGTAAGAGATGGGTTGAACGGCTCAAAAGCCACCGACAAAAGTAGCGAATCAGAAAAAACAAAATGAGTTGGGTCACAAAAACAACTTTAAAAAAGGGACCAAAATTGACAAAATCACCAAACTATTATGGCAATAGTATAAGACCTAGAAACTTAACTATTTAAGTATCAGTTTGTATTGTATAATATATAAATATGATGTTTTTCTTATATCTTTAAAGATAGGGGCACCGGTCCTCGGGTTAGGGCCTAAGGTTATGTTTGGGAGTGCTTATTTGAGTGCAAAAGTGATTTTGGTAAAAGTGCTTATTAACTTATGACTTTTTAAAAATGATTGGATTAGCTTTTATAGTGAGATTACTTATTTTATATATAAAATGACTAAAAAGAGGTTATGTGGTTATAAAGTTAGGTGAATATAAGGTTAAATAAACGTATATTAGTATTTTTTTTTTCTTTCAAAAAGCCAAATGGAGTTTCAAAAGCCAAGATTTATTGGCTTTTGGGATAATACATAAACATCCCTTTTCAAAAGTTATTTTAAAAAGTGTTTTTGCACTATCTAAACATAAATTTTAACTTATTGTCTTTTTAAAAATCCAATAAGTCAATAAGTAATTTTTAAATGGTTAGTCAAACATGCACTAAGTAACACTCGAGTTTGAATGATTCATGTTTACACTAAATATGGTCAGTAATCAAGTTTTGGATAAAACCGATACCTTGCATGTGTTTCCGCTTAACTTTATTGTCGAAACCCTTCTAATTTTGTCATGTCAATATAGGAGTAGCCCACTTAATAAATTTTTTGTCATCTTAGTTGAAACTTCCGGGTTCAAACCCAGATAATAATGAAATTAAGGTAATATAAAAGTAGAATAAATTTTGTAAGTCTGTGCAAGTACCCCTCTCCACGTGAGCCCTACTAATTTTGTATTCCCTTTGTAGGCCTTATTTTTTTATTCAGCCCACCCACATGTGGTCTTGCAACCCACGTAACCAAACCCAATAGGATTCCAACGTTTTGATTTACATGAAGCCCACATATGCATACATAATTTATTTCTACTTAAGTTAAGTACTTAATATGCCTTTTCTTTCATCTACCATCCATTTCCAAATATTAGAATTATAATAATATTTATGGCCATCCTTATATTTGAAGCGGTAACAAACGGTTTGAGGTCCGGATCTATTGATCATCATTTCGTTTTCTCATAGTAAACCAAATTTCATCGAATCAGTCCGTCGTATGTGAAACACCTGATAAGCAGGGGCGAATCCAAGGCTTCTTTATGGGGTCACTGACACCCATTAATTTTTTTACTTACTGGTATATATATGAATTTGTCTTAATCGAATCTCATGAATTTTTTATACCAATCATGAACTCTAAAAAAAATATACTTTCTAGTTTTAAAAAATTAAAATTTTATAAATTTAAACCTATTACAAACATTGCGTTCAGGTCAAAACTTTCCAGACCAAGAGTTTCTGAACTTTGCATTTAGGTTGAAATTTTTAGTGCGAAACTTTCATGTGCGGGATTTTGTTGACTTGTTCTATCCATTTTTGTCTAATATGTCTTAAATGGCAGAAGACGAGAAGTTAAGTATGTAGGGTCAAATTTTAGGTTGTTCGTAAGATTGTATTGTCATTTTTGTTTGTCTTGTACTCGCGAAATATAGGTGACTCTTGTAGAGATAGTGCGAAATGTATAGGTTAAAATCTGCGAGAAGTCCGTAATGTGCGAAAAGTCTGTAAAGACTTTCCGCACATTATGTCTATATATATATATCAATCAATTCAATTTCTGCAACTAACGAATGTGAGAGATAGCGAAGCTCTGCCCGATTCGAAACTCGTGTAGGAGACTTGTAATCGGCGAATCATTGAATACACTTGACATATTGAGCTTGCTATAGACTCCTGTGTTAATCATTCATTCGTTTATCGATCTTTACTATTGAGATTCTGTGTTTGTGCGAGTCGGAGTGTTGCTGAGCTTTTTCGCAGCTCAATTGTGATCCGAAAGCTTCCAATCGAGAGCAAAAGATCGACAATCTGGACATAGTATCTAATAGTTTAATGCGTGTAATTTTGAGTTTTAGAAAATGCAAATCAAGGATGTCGTATATCAGAAAGACTCATAGCAAACATTACATAGAATTTAGACTGAAAAACTTTGGGAGTAGTCAGGCTGTCCTTGACGTAGAATGTAGCTTTCAACATAGTGAATGAGATGAATACGCATTGGTTAATGAAAGCTTTGTCCAATATGTATGAGAAACCATCAACGCTAAAGAAGGTGTTCTTGATTAGAGAATATGTGAACACCAGAATGAAGGAGGGTGCCTCGGTTGTGGTTCACTCAACGAGTTTAATTCGATTATAAACTGGTTTAAATCAGTTGGGATTAATTTTGATGATGAAACACCGAAATGAAGGAGAGTTGGTCTGCAAAAGTGACGACAATCAGTAGTATTAAACATAACCAAACTAGTGTTTTAAAGTTTGTGCTAGGGTTGTAATTACTTAATTCTTTGTATACATTGATGTAACTTACAATTCTATATAATCATGTATATCCTCTCCCTCCATTCTTCTCTCTGTCTTCCTTACCCTCCGGTAGACATGTCGACCTCTCCTTCCACTGTCGATAACCCACTGTCCATGAACACCCTCCTCCATTCAATGTAAATGACTAAAATACCCCTCAAGTGGGGTTAACTAACGGTTTTTTAAACAAATTTTAGATTTTGGATCAAAATTGATACAAAAATGAAATGTGAGGCACCAAAATCAATTTTTAAAAACTTTGGACTAAAAGGGATAAAAAGAGAAAACGTTAAGGACGAAAAACGAAGTTTACTCTTTGATTCTTTAATTTCTAGAATTTTCTTTTATACAATTCCATGCAACTTTAAAGCATTTACTAATCTACGTTTGAATCTTTTTTTTTTTTTTGTATTTGTTATTCAAGCTGTTGTGTATGCATTACCTTTTTTTTTCCTCACAAAACGCATCTTACCTAAAGTTCAAATACTTATAATTTCTTACATAATATCATGTATTTGTTTTTCTCTGCTTTCTTTGGAAAACCTCATTTTTCCTTTGTGCATACATAATCGGTCTTTTATTAACAAATTAAACAACGTTTTGTTTTATACCGGTTCCGTCGCAACGCGCGGACCGGATTTAAAACTAGTTTTAGTTAAAAGCAAGAGGTGGCAACTGATGTACGCATGTAGGGTTAAATAAAGCACAACAAATAATGGAGAAAATGAAACTAATGTACTACTTGTAAGAGCGTGAGCGGGTGGATCGGTCTACTGATCGTGATCAAGAGATAAGGAATCAATGAAGAACAAGATGTAAATAATTTTTTTTGTTGAGTATTATGAACCATAAACAAAATTAATCGAATACACAATCAAGAATGTATAATCGAGAACCAAAAGTTGCTAATCTTATTAACGAACAAAAATGGAAGATGATTACAGAAGGAATTGAAATACAATCGAGTGAATCTAAAATCCCTAAAACTGAGCTATATAACCTAGCTGCGAAAAACCCCCTGGAATAGAAATAAACGACCGTTTGAACTTATCAAAAGAATTGACAACTTCAGCCCTTACAGTTTCTTCCATATTTCAATCAGCGACAAAACCTTTAACTTTCTGCGACTTAATACTTTCCACCCAAACTAGTAATTTGGTCTTTAAGTCATAATTTGAACTCTAACTCTAATAATTCTCCACCTTCATAGCAAAATTCAGCGAATAACACCAGAATTAACATACGTATCAGTTATGATCGAAAGAGCTGCACAATACACCAAGGATTCATAGAATTTGTGTGTATAAATGAGTTTAACTCCCACAACTATCAATGTGTTAACCCTGTCAAGCAATTTTGAGTTACTCGAGACATATTTCAAATTTAAATCCAACCAATATCTTGGTTAACATATCAGACCAGTTCTCCTCAGTGTCAACAACTTCAACCTCTACCTCTTTAGCATTGATTACATCTCTGATGAAGTGCAACCTAACATTAATATGTTTGGTCCTTTCATGATGAATTGGATTCTTTGACAGCTGCAAAGCATCCTGGTTATCACATAACACCAAAGCTTTATCCAATTTAACACCGAACTCTGTAATAAACCCTTTTATCCATATGGCTTCTTTTATTGCCTCTATCAGGACAATATACTCAGCTTCAGTTGATGATAGTGCAACAATATGCTGCAGAGAGGCCTTCCAACTTATGACATTGCCAAATAGCATAAAGATATACCCTATTACAAACCTACCCTTATCTTGATCTTTAGCATAATCATTATCTACATATCCTTGAACTACAGCCTCATGACAATCACTTTTATTAAACACAAGTCCTACATCCTTATTTCCCTTGAGATATCTTAAGATCCAGTTAACAGCCATCCAGTGATCTTTTCCTGGGTTTGCCAAATACCTACTCACCAAACTTACAGAATATCCTAAATCGGGCCTAGAACATACCATCAAATACATCAATGATCCTACAACATTTGCATAAGGTATGTTTTTCATCTCTTCTTTCTCCTTATTATATTGACAAGAATTTTGATTTGACGGTTGAAATGTGGAGCTAAAGGAGTCTTAACAGCCTTACACTCGGACATATTATACATAGTAAGTAACTTTGAGATATATGAAGGCTGAGACAATTTCAAAGTTCTTTCCTGTCTATTCCTACTAATCTCCATGCCTAAAAAAGTTTCTTAGCCTCACCAAGTTCCTTCATTTCAAACTCTCTCTTCAATAATCTCTTAGTCTTAATGATTTCTTGTTTATCCTTAGCAGCTAAAAACATATCATCCACATATAACAAAAGATAAATCATCTCACCCGTGTGATATTCCTTATAGTAAACACAACTATCATAGCTACTTCTATTAAATCCTTGAGATACAACATAATCATTAAACCTCATGTACCACCGCCTAGGAGATTGTTTTAAACCATAAAGATATTTCTTTAAAAGACACACCTTACTCTCTTAGCCTTTAACTATGAATCATTCAGGTTGAGCCATGTAATTTTTCTCTTCTAAATATCCATGTAAGAAAGCAGTCTTCACATCTAACTGTTCCAGCTCATAATTAAAATAAGATGTTAATGACAATATTGCCCTTATGGAAGAATGCTTTACAACATGTGAGAAAATTTCATTATAGTCTACCTTGCAACCTGAGTGAACCCCTTAGCAACTAACCTAGCTTTATATCTAGGTTTCTGAACCCATGGGATACCTTCTTTAAGTTTATATAAGCACTTACAAGCAACTATCTTTTGACTGTCTAGCCCATGAACTATATCCCAAGTTTGATTCTTTATTAAAGAATCCATATCCTCTTCCATTGCCAGTTTCCATTTATCACCTTCCTTAGAGTTTATAGCATGTCTAAATGTCAAAGGCTCATAAATGCTCTCATGTTCTGCTCCTGTAAAGGCAAAAGCAGAAATGCTTTCATCGTCTCTAAACCTTAGAGGTTGCACTATTTGTCTCCTGGTTCTATCCTTGGCAAGGCTATACTCAGGTAACTGGTTTGTACTAGAAGAGCTAGGTTGATCTCTATCATGTATTGACTCAGGACTAACCTCCACCTCACTTGTAACATTCTTACTAGTAGATGCCCCAGTAACCTCCACCACATTGCCATTACTAAGATCCCTATACATTTTATCCTCTTTGAACACTACATTCCTACTAATGAATACCTTTGGCCTCCCTTCATCAACCCTCCACAACCTATATCCTTCACACCCTCAGGGTATCCTAGAAAAACACACTTAATTGCTCTAGGTTCCAACTTGCCCTGATATGCATGAGCATAAGCTATTGACCCAAACACTTTTAGCCTATCATAATCCTGCGTTTTTCCTGACCATAGTTCCATAGGGGTGTTTTTGTCAATTGCAGATGAAGGAGACCTGTTTATTAGATAAACAACTATACTAGCAGCCTTAGCCCAAAAAGTTTTTGGTAATCCTGAGCTAGATAGAGACATCTTACCTTATCTAAAATGGTCCCATTCATTCTTTCTATAACACAATTTTGTTGGGGAGTCCCTGGAATGGTCAAGTGTCTAGATATCCCATGATTCTTACAAAACTTGTTAAACTCACCATTGCAATACTCAAGATCATTATCAGTTCTTAATTCCTTAACTCTCTTTCCTGTCTGATTCTCTACAAGACTCTTCCATTCTTGAAACTTGCTAAATGCCTCATGTTTTCCTTTCAACACATATAACCAGACTCTCCTAGAGAAATCATCCATAATGGTCATGAAGTATCTGCCCCTCCTAATGACTCAGTCCTAGCAGTTCCCCAAAGGTCAAAGTGTATGTATTCTAAAACACATTTTGATGAATGTGTTCCCGGACTGAATTTCACCTTATGTGACTTTCCTAAAACACATGTCTCACAGAAACCTATGTCATATGAATTCAGCTTCCCAAATACTTCCTTTCTATGTAATTCTACAAGTCCTTGTTGGCTAATGTGTCAAAGCCTCCTATGCCACAACATAACAACCTCACTATGATCCTCATTTACAACTTGAACATATCCTATGACTACTTCCCCATCTAAGAAGTAAAGGTTATTCTCTCTCCTAGTTCCAGACAAAACCACCATTGACCCTTTTATGATCTTAGATTTGCCATTCCTAAGACTTACACTATATCCTTCCTTCTCAAATGTGCCTAATGATATGAGACTTCTCTTAAGTTCAGGAATATATCTCACATTCTGCAACTTAGTCTCTATACCATTTTCTAATCTGAACACAACTGATCCAGTCCCCAACAAGGCCTGCCATCTCCAAGTTTTACTGATCCTAGTTCCTCTAGCCTTAGTTCCTTAAAGAATTCCTTGATGGGTGTCATGTGATATTAACATCCAGAATCCATTATCCAATTGGATTTCATATCACCATTGGTCACAACCAACACATCCACTGATTCACACCCATCAGAGTCGTCCCCTTGAGAATAGTTAATAGATTTCTTGGTTCCACTATATTCTCATTTTTCTTCTTAAACTCTGGACAGCCCCTCTTCAAATGCTTATCAGAATTACACACAAAACACCTAAGTCTTGACTCAGACTTAGACCTTGCTTGACTTCCTTTCTTTTTCTGGGACATATTTTCTTGCCTACCTCTGCTCACATACAAACCTTCACTAATTTCCTCTTTAACTTCTACATTCCTCTTAGCTAACTCCTTAGAATTCATAGCAGATGTCACTTCCTCCATACTTAGAGTTTCCCTGCCAAACATCAAAGTATCTACAAAATACTCATAAGAGCTTGGTAATGAGGATAAAAACATAATAACTTTATCCTCATCATCCACAGTGACATCTACATTTTCAAGATCAAGTGCTAACCCATTGAATTCATCTATATGATTTTCCATAGTACACCCTGCACTCATCTTAAATGTATACATTCTTTTCTTAAGGTATAATCTGTTAGCTAAAGACTTTGTCATGTAAAGTTGTTTTAGTTTAGACCATATCCATGCAGCTGTATCTTCTTTTGATACTTCTCTCAAGACTTGATTGCCCAAACTCAGAATTAGTGCACTATGAGCCTTCGCAAGAACCTCCTTCTTCTCTTTCTCACTTAATCCTTCAGGAAAATTGGCTTCCCCTTTCAATGCGTCAACAGTCCCCTGATGAACTAGAAATGCCTGCATTTTGAGAAGTCACAAATTGAAGTCATTCCTTCCATTAAGTTTCTCGATATCGAACTTCGTTGATATCACCATTCTTTACAATTGCAAAGATTCGATGATTGGAGCCGATTGACGTGGCTCTGATACCAATTGTTGAGTATTATGAACCGTAAACAAAATCAATCGAATACACAATCAAGAATGTATAATCGAGAACCAAAAGTTGCTAATCTTATTAATGAACAGAAATGGAAGATGGTTAAAGAAGGAATTGAAATACAATCGAGTGAATCTAAAATCCCTAAAACTGAGCTATATAACCTAGCTGCGAAACACCCCTTGTAACAGAAATAAATGACCGTTTAAACTTATCAAAAGAATTGATAACTTCATCCCTTGCAGTTTCTTCCACATTTCATCCAGTGACAAAACCTTTAACTTTCTGCAACTTGACACTTTCTACCCAAACTAGTAATTTGGTCTTTAAGTCGGAATTTTAACTCTAACTCTAACAGTTTTTGATTTTTTTTTTGAACGGCAGTATATTATTAAAAGCTCACAAAGGAGCGAAATTACAAAGAAAGAAGGGGATTAAACATCCAACTATTCCATTTAATTGCTACCTTTCTTTTCCTGGAACTAAACCAAAGGAAAGAGTTACACATCACCAAATCAACAATGCTTCCGTTCCTAAATTTATCCGGTTGGAATATGGCCATATTCCTGGTTTTCCATATTGCCCACCAAAGAGTAAAAAAATAGAGTGAATGACATCCTTTTTTATCCTAGAAATCTTCAGATCCTCAATAACACCGTAAAAAGATTTAGGATCCATCGGTTGGAGATACGCCAAATCGAGCCAAGCTTTTATACGATCAAAGGCTCTTCTATAGAAAATGCAGTCCGAGAAGAGATTAAACTAACAGTTTTTGTATTGATTCCACTTAGAAACTCAATTACAGAAACACACACTGAAAGCTCTCCGAACACATAGTCGCTCCACACAGATTCACACTCAACTATTTATAGAGCTTGTTGTCCCAATGAACTGGACTAGCAACGAACCATTAGTTCGTTGTTTGGTTCGATGTTGTGTAACGTCCCAAATTCTTTATGTGATTTTTTTATTTGGAAATGTATTTTTTTTGTGTGTGGGAAGGGTCGGGTATGTGTAGTTAGTAACCACATCCCCGACGGGTTTAGTAAAATTAACCAGTCATTAAAGATGTGTGTTTGTGACTAGATAGTATTTACTAGAAAAATTGAGGTTTAAAAGGGTAAATATGAAGATTTGGTACAAAATGGTTAAGTAGTAAAAGGGAAGGGGCTGAATGTGTAACTTTTACTTAAAAACAAAAGAAAATAAAATCTGGGGATAAACCCCCAGATGTGTTCTACGAACCATTGAAAGAGGGTGAGAGCCAAATCAGTTCTTGAGGGTTCAATCTTCAAATTGGTTAGATTTTGGGAATCAACTCCTTGGGGAAAAACGAAATTGAGCATAAGAGGGGGTTGAGGCTGCGATTTTACCATCTAATCTCTGAGTTCTTGCATCAAGTAAGTGGGTTTTCAAGTTATGTGATTTCCATGGAACTCGATTGTAGAGTAAATTGATGTAGGAGGGTTGTGATATATGTGTTTCTATGCCTAGATGATGCATTATTTCACCTTGCATGTCCATATTTCTATGATTGTTAGTAAGATTGTAATGGGGTTAAAACCCACCTCATGTGAATCAAATTAGGAATAGATGGGAGGTTGGGTTGGGTTTCTAGATCATAAGAGCTTGATTCTTATGAAAGATTAGTAATTCCTCATGAAATTTGATAAATGTATGCATCTATAGTTAATGATGGGTTGAATGGAATGAAGGAATACTTCATACAAGTAAGAATATTAATCGTGCACACTAAGTGTTCGATGAAATGCCTAGGTGAAGATTTATTAAGTTTGAGGCATGAATTATTGCATAAATTGAAGTATTGTGTCATGAGATATGAAAGTGTGTATGTGTTTATGATAAAAGTCTAGAAATGTCTAGACTTTGGTCTTCTTATTCATGAGGCTTGTGTGTGTATGAAAATTTAGAGTCAAGTGTGCCAACACTTGACATGGGTTGATTATGTATATTTGAATTTGCAAGAATGTGGATATTCATAATTAATTAATAATCATGGTAGTATAGGTGAATCCGGTGGAAGCTCAATCCACCAACGTGAAGGAAAAGCTAAAAGTTAAACGATCAAGGTAACGTAAGATATGTTTAGTAACCTCATGTTAAACATGAGTGATCATACTCTATTAGTATTGTACTTGCATTCAATTGAATGGTATAGTTAATGATTCGGTAGAATATGGGTTGGAGTAACCATCCTAGAAAGCAACAAGAGGTAGAACTCAAATTTGACCCGTTTGGGTAAGAAGGTATTTGACCCATTTGGGTAAGAGGGAATTTGACCCATTTGGGTAAGGTGGAATTTGACCCGTTTGGGTATGATGGAATTTGACCCGTTTGGGTATGATGGAATTTGACCCGTTTGGGTAAGTTAGAATTCGACCCGTTTGGGTAAGATGGAAATTTTTGATACTACCAAATCAAGTTAGATATCTAGTTGATAATAAACCATGTTCTAAGTATGTGCATCCAAAAGAGGTATGTTATGATGTATGTAATGGGTCAAACGGGTTGGGACATGTTCACTAACACCTTCTAACTTGTTATTTGACACTTAGTACGATTAGAAATCGAAGTTCATTTTATAGAATGATTTCATGATTGTATGACATCTAAAGAGGTGGTGGGAAATGAGATTTATGGAAGTTTGGGGTAAAGGGGGCAGAATCTGTGATTCGTAGGCTACGAATCAGGGCAGCCTACGAATCTTGAAAGCTGTCTTTTTATGGAAGTTTGGGGTGAAAGGGGCAGAATCTGTGATTCGTAGGCTACGAATCAGGGCAGCCTACGAATCTTGAAAGTTGTCTTTTATTTGAGATGGTGATTTGTAGGCTACGAAATCAGGGTAGCCTACGGATTTTGCAAGCTGTCTTTTTTTTAAAGAAATTATGTTTCGTGCTGATTGGTTACTATTATGCCATTAATACTAATACGTTACTAGTATTGGTGACAGGTAATAAGAATGAAGTGCAAGCGGGTCCAGGTTGAGCATTTTGAAGAATGAACCGAACACCTAATGATGGTTCGTATTAGATGGAGACAATCGTCGTCCTATTTTGATATTCGACTGTGTACTCTGATATGATGTTTTTAAGATATCAAACTTATAACTTTATGAATGCTAATGGTTTGATGGTCATGAATGGATCCGTTTTTTTTTTTAAAAAAATCGGGGACTACTTTTTATATAAGATAACTGATTAAAGATGTAGTGGGGTGCCACATGTTGGTTCGCAGTTGGGTTCGTTAGCAGCCTAACTACAACTCATTAACTCTATCAACTAACACGTTCTATCTAGATGCATCACACGAGACACTCAGGTTATGAACACTAATCCTTCTATGTATCAATATGTTGTATCGTATGCTTTAGACATATATAATATGTTATAAGATTTGTACATATAAGTTGTATTATGTTTATGGTATACTAATACATGGTTGTTTGCATATATTTTCACTAAATTCACTCATCATTGTATGCTACCGTAATTTACAACTTTCTATTTATGACTCCTATTCGGTTATTTCTTTGATTTTTCCTTGTTATATTTTTATACTATAATTTAATTACATCTTTAGAACTGAAGTCTCGAATTTCTACAACGGCAACTTCTCTAACCTATATAATAGTGAACAAGACACGAGTTTTGGAAGAGGTAAAAAAAATTAATGACGCTCAAGATAAGAAAAAATAGAAATCAAGTGGCGGAAACGTTTAAATGAGTTGCGCCTATTCACCGTAGGAACCTCCAACCTTGATTCCAAGAAGCGTGAACTTATGATCAAGCAAAAATGAAAGAAAAAGTAATTTTTATTTATTTAGCATTTTCTTATTTTTTTCTGGTCTTGTAATATTTTATTTATGTTTTAATGAATTTTTTAAAATTAAAATATTATTTTGAATTTTATTTTAAAAAATGTTGAAAAAAATATTAAAATAATATAACTCACACCACACAACTCAAAGTGTTATACCCCTCCAATGTGAGTTAATTTGTGAATCCAGTCATTTTCTAAGTGACAGATTCACACCACCAAACTCACACTAGTATACCGCATGTCCTAATAAGGTTTGTTCCCGTTATATACACTTGCTCTATATAGTTCTCATGTAAATAAAGATTATAATGTATATTGTTTGTTTGTAACAGGAAAATTACAGGCAAACATAGCTTGGATATATGAAACTAGATTTATTTTAAAAAGTAAAACTACTACCATATTTCCAACCTGGCTTAATGAACCAAGCAAGTAAAGTAAGGATTTGGGGACTTCGAAACTTAGGGCCTTTTGTTATAATAAATCAAAATCTATGTATTGGGTGGGCTCCTTTAAATAAAAAAAAATCTGCCTGTTGGGCTCTTTTTTGAAAAACAATCTGTGTATTGGCCACTTTAATAGTCAATAGCAATACCAGATTACACGTCAAATAACCAAATGAAAAGATGAATCGACGTTAGTGGACTCCTTTAGGTAATTTGATTTGCATATTAAGTATGAGATGAGATATGCACATATCTTTAAGTTTATGTAAAATTTCAGTGTATATAACAATGACTTTGATAAGTATGAGATGGAATGTAGATTTAATTGGAAGTGTATACACTCTTTTATATACCAACATAATTTATATATATCGGCTCGATTTTAAACGATCCAAGACAGCTTAATTGTGGATCCGCTTTGCTCATTAAAGTAAAGCCAAAATTTAATATGTATGCATACATAAATATGTATAACCTTAAAATAAAAGTTTTATTATTTATGATATACTTTTAAGTTAAAACCTTAATGATCTATGATAATTAAAAATATATATATAATATTGAACTAAAATAAGACATGAAGCCTATATAATAGAATTTTTTAATTAAAAACATTTATTTTTAATAAATAAATAAATATTTAAATTATAAATTCTTCATTGTGATTGTGAGTAGGTTACAATATTACTTTTTATTTTATATATTATTGTTTGTAAAAATTATAAAATTTTCAACTTTAAAACATAAACTAGCTGGCTCGTCTTGACCCGGTTTTTTACAAGCAGTTCACCGGCTCAATATTTCAGCTCGTTTAAAATAAACGAGTCGCTCCGCTCCATTTGTAAACGAGTCGAGCACTAACACAGTCTGACTTAACTCGACTCGGCTCATTTATAACCTTAGTCAAATCCATAACTATAGTATCTTGATTTATTGCGATTGTAAGAAATCTAATTATTATTGTTTTCTACAAGAAAGGCCCTAATTTCGGAATTTCTTTTACGCTTTCAAAATAGTTAAGTTACCCCTACGTGTAACCTGCATTTTATAAAATTGAATAGACATCATTTTTTACCATCACTTTATTATCAAATTATCTCAGATAAAATACATAAAATTAGATACACCATCATATTTTGTGTACATCTTTACTCATAACCATTTTTACCACAAAATTAATAAATTAATAAATATATATAATATACGTATATGTAACCGTGAACCGTCTTATCACTTCAAAGAACTGTTATATCAAGCTGCCCAGGAAAAAAAGTAGCTTTTTATTTAAGGGTGCTGCTATTAAAACATCTATATACGCTGCGTATAACCCAATACGCAGCGTATATAGAACTAATTAATATGACAGACATTCCATACGCTGCGTTTTACGACATACGTTGCGTATGGAATGTTGTAATCAAGACATAATCATTCCCCAACCAGGATTAGGGTTGCGTAGGGCTTATACGCTGCGTTTTTGGCAATACGCAGCGTATACATAATTTTTCTTTCATTAAAAACTACAACTTAAAAGAAACCATTTAAAAAGTTCTTTCATTAAAAATAAAATAAAAAGACAACAAAATAAATTAAAAACATCACAACTTAAAAGAAAACACGAACGCCTATATATAACGATTAAACGTGAAAATAGGATCTTCGGGGTTGTTGATGTATGGCCTCAAAAAAGCCCAAACGCCTGCGTATATAAAGCTCTTGCCATTTTCAGTTTTGTACTCGTTCAACGACCTTCGCAGCACTGAGCTTATACCCTCCGCGCCATATTGTCGCTCGAGTCGTACATAGATATCATTAAAAGTTCGTGCATTCGATTGCAAGGCCCACCATTTCGCCCTGATAAAGTTCCCGTTTACATCTTCCACACCACGTCGCCGTTTGAAGTCATCAATCACGGCAGGCCAAAACTCGTTTGGCGGGCGTCCATCATTCCAATTGTGTGCGACGTTAACGAAAGATTGTGCCACCGCTACGTCGTCTTCGGACTTCCAACTACGCCTATTCATTGTGAATGCTTGTGAAAGTTTATAAAATATATGGGGTATATATAGTAGAAGAATAGAAGTAGAGAGGGAATTAGAGAGGAGTTGGAGTGGTGTGTGAGATGTTTAAAGTGGGGTATTTATAGGTAAAAGAGGGTTTAAATTAAAAAAAAAAACCCTCAACGGGTAAAAAATTTACGGTAAAAAATTTAGCCGTTGAACGGCTATTTTTTTATTCACCTCATCTTCTCGGCGTTAAAGGGCTAACGCCCCTCGCCACCCTCTCCTCTATAACGCCCCTATAACGCCCCACCGTAGTTTTTTTAACAATTTAAATTCTTAACAATTTAAATTCTTAACACAAACACAAACACATTAAATTCTTAACAATTTAAAAAAGTTATCCCTTTAAATTCTTAACAATTTAAATTCTTATAACGCCCCTAAAACACAAACACATTAAATTCTTAACAATTTAAAAAAGTTTTTTTGTTGCCTTGGAGCTTGAGGCTTCCCATTTCACCCGGGTCTTCCGGTAGTCTTTTTCAGTCTTTGCTCCCAGCTCACTGTCAATGACGTAGACGTCAACACTTCTGATGTCTTCATTTATGAAAGAAATAAGACGACCAACGTCCATGTTATTTGTTAACGGTTCGAGGCCACTGTCAAGATTAAGATAAGGGTTCCTATAATAAAACCATATTACATACCTGCAGGATATAGCTATTTTCTTGAATAGCTGGCCCACTTTCTTCTTTTTGCGAAACGAAATCAGAGTTTCTTCACATTTTGCAAGAACCTTTTCCATGCTAAGATTTGAATCCTTCAACAGTGTCTGCACAAATATATTATAGAGAAAATAAGGAGAAAACTTTGTGAACCCTATTAATTTTACTCAGTAAGCACTTGCAACATTGATAATTATAATATACATAGAGAGAGAGAACCTTGTTAAGATGAACATGACCAACAAGCCCAGCATCATCTGTTACAGCATCAGTTGTTCCTTGCTGTCTTCTATATCTGTGGGTAAAATTTTAAAGAACATGAGAGTTATACAGCCAGAAACAATGTTCTAACATTATTAAAACATAACAGATTCAATTCTTCAATAAATATTAACTGGAAAAGACTAATAGGTAACAGTAGAGAATAAGAAATTACTCTATTAAAAATTCCACATCCACGTCCTTAAGGCTGACTTTTCGCAGATGATTTTTAACCTTATATGCTGCTTTCTCACGACAATGTTCCTTCCCACAATCACAATCTTTTAAATAAAGCACAACCCGTCGATCATTATGAACATTCTTAAAATTCACTCCACATTGCAGAATCTCCTACATAGTGGAAAGCAGAGAAGGATTTATTAGTTTCACCTTTTAACCATGTAATTAAGAAGAACTAGGGGTAAATAAATTACCTTCATCATATTCCATGAGTTGTTGCTACTTTGGAGAAGAATCAAGAACCGCCTTATATGCAGACTTTGACATGGCAGTTGCAGCCAATACTCCAAATGGTTCACCAGCATCGAACACATTATTTGTCATTGCCCCGTACTCAAATTGGATTACTGAGTTCCTACAATCATTTCTCACAATTTCATCATAGCAGATGACCACATCTCTTACCCATGGATGAAATCTTAGAATAAATTCAGAGATGGGATTCTTACATGCCCGAAGATTTTTCTCGAGTTGCATGTCAATTACCTCATTGTAATTAGAGCTCAAGTGATAGGTGCAACTTCTAGTAGTTGATCTTCTATGCTTCTTATAGCATCCTTTGAAATCACAAAATCCTCCAAACTAAGACTAAAGCCTTCACTACATAAAAATTAAAAAAAACATTGGATGCAGGGTGTTAAAAAGCTTCTCTCGGGCCTTTGCTAAAAAATAGTATGCTAATCATTTCAGTAAAGATGGAATGCAATGCATCACTACTATAATCCAACTTTAAGATCTTGCTATCCCTAATCACAAACTTATCACCCAAACAGTCAAACCCACGAGGTAGAGCAGTCTCAAAAAGCTCCAAAAATCTATTGAAGGTTTGGGCAATGGATTGGAGGTAAAAGGTGCCAACTGTGAACTTGGACTTTGTTAAATAAATAATTACTGAAAAGTGTTACAGACCTGAAAATTACAATACGCTCTTCAACCAATTCTTAAAATTACAACTTAAGGTTTCTAGTACGGTGAAATTATAAAAATTACTATTTGTTATAATTTAAAAAAAATAAAGGTAAACAAACACAAACACAAAACCACCAAATTTATTCAGTTTAGTATACGCTGCGTATTTAACTATACGCAGCGTATAAGTAAATTCTATTTCAGAGAATGTCAGGTCTGAAACTTTGTCGGTAAAAAGTCTAATACGCTGCGTATTGGGACATACGCAGCGTATTGGGATGTCCAAATAGACGCTTCGTTATTTAAAAGCTAGCCGCCAAACCATCGAAGATCGAACCGTTTGTATTTTTCTGAAAAAGAGTTTTTGGAACTGTATTTTTATGATTTAAAAGTTGATCATCGAATGTGATTGGATCCACGAAACTACTAGGAATTGTCCTAGTGGTTACGCCCTTGGCTCTTAAGACTTTGGCCGTTATGTGACCCGGGTTCTAATTCAAAGGGAGATAATTTTACCCCATGTGGTCCCAGGAGAGGGATTCTGCCAGGAGAAAGCGTCCGGAGGGGGTGTTTTGGTTTTCACGGAGGTCCGAGTAATCCATTTTGGACATAGCCCCGCAAGGGTATGTTTACACGTGAGACCAAGATCAAATGATGGATGTCGTTCCAAAAAAAAAAGACCAGTCGAATGTAAGATAATGAAATAACTTAGATGAATATTATCAAACGTTAAGATTACAATTTATAGAGATTAATCTTATAATTTAATCAGGTTCGTGTGTTCAACTCTAATAATAATCACTTAATAATATATTCCATTACAAATATTGGTCTAGGCTTATGATTTATGATTTATGTTAGACTTTAATTGAAAACTCTTTACTTTGTGAGAATCAAGAGAACCATGAAAACGAATTTCGATTCAGCTTATTTTAACGGCGTGAAAACTAGTTTGTCAAACTTAAAAACTAAACCATAAACCTTAATGTGAAACCTAAGCTAAACCCCAAAAGTTAAACCCTAAACATACCTATACAAGGTTCGTTGAGCCAGTTCAAACGTTACTAAACTCAATCGAAGCTTCTTGGAGCTTGGTTCTCGCAATTATCACAAAACAATTGTAACTTAATCATTTCCCTTTATCATTTTATATGGTGATACATTTATATATTGCCATAAATAAGAATGGTAATTTCTAATAAAACCTAAAATACTAAAATACAACATGAAAACTATTTTGTGTTGGCATATTGAACCAGTTTAAAAATTAGGTCATGTTACATGTTCAATTAAATGTGTCTACATGCTTAATTAAACATGTTAACACATCAACACTTTATTAAACAGGTTAACACATCAACACGTTTATAATTTGTTTGACTATTTTTACAACTTACCAATTTAATTGACACGTTTAACATGTTTAGATAAAAAAGTTATCCGTCTAAGATGTTTAACATGTTCAGATAAATAAGTTATGTCACATTCTGGATAGCCTTTGAATTTTTTAAGTGTGTACGAGTTATAGTTGATTTTTTTTTTTTTTGAGACATATGAAGATATACATTGTGTTCGTATGGAAAAATTAAACTCGTCAACTTACCGACCCGTTACGATTGTCCGAGTGCACCCCTCCTAGTATTAAATGAAAGAAATATGCAAGTTTATGAGTGACTTGAGTGCCATTTACCTTAAATCCATCATCAACTACATGATTTTTTTTTTTTAATTTCCTTCTACTAATTGGCTTTTATTGTACAGTACATTTGTTTTAACAGCTTGTACAGTACATGCAATAGTAACCCCTGTATAATTGTAACCATAATTGATAATACCGAGGGTAAGATCGTACATTTAATGCGGTCAAAGTGATCGGCGACTTGGTCAATGTTATTCATCATACCAATCAACGGTTAAGATCACACCTCCCGAAATCGGCCAGCTTCCGTGATCTGTTGCCAGAAAACGATTTGGTGTATGCGAGATGAGGCACCGCCGGAGTTCTAGTTTCGCCGGAAAATCCTCCACCTACCGGTGGCCTTCCTTTCAGGTTCAATAACCGATTAGGACTCGCATGAACTAACGAGCAGAAAATCAAATCCGTTACACTCTTCTGTCCGCCGCCGCGCCGGACCGTCGACGGAGTCTTCATCGGCGTTTGTTTACATGACTCCGCCGATTGGCAATCGCTTGTTCCGTCGCTGAATTCGTCATCGGAGGATCGGACAGGTGACATTCCTCGATCTCGAAAACACCGCCGCCTCCGCGCTACGGCGGTTGACGCCTCGTCGATGTGTGATCCTTTACTCTTCTGACGACCTCCGGCACCGGGAAGAACGTTCGAGAACCACGAACGCGACGACAGCCTAGCACCGCCACCACAGCCACCGCGCGAATCGCTACGATTCGAATCGATTCGATTCGAATCAGGATCTGCGTTACGACTGCTAGATCTAAACAAATTCGAAATCGAAGGAAACCTAATCGAACTTTGCTTCCTGTAGGATGAGCTACCACCGATACAACCGCCGGTATTAATCGCTATTTGCGGCGAGCTATAGAATCTCTTATCCGATTGGCTATGAATTAGGCGAGGGTTGTTGTACGGCCGTTGGACGGTTACAACAACCGGATTCACGGATTTAACAGATTCCGCGCGGCTTATGTACGGCGAAACAGAACGACGGAGCGGCGGATTCATATTCGAATTGCACTGATTCGGTTCTAGCGAATGGGCCTGAGCTTGTTCCTGAGCAAGGATTAGCCTAAATAGGCGCTCCCGGAGGCACGAAGCGCAGACGCCGACGATGCTACTGAGATCGGTACCGTGCCTCTTACACCTCATCGATAGATGTATAAATTTGTATCTGTATAATATGAAATTATGTAATTCCGGCTGTGAGGTCTCGTAATTTGGAGGAGGCGATGGCGGTGGTGATGGTGGCGCCGTCGCCGGCGGTGGTTTTCAGGGGAGCCGGTGAGGGGTTGGAGGATGAAGTTCTCGTGTGTTTAGTATGTGTGCCGGTATAAAAAGGGGGACTATTATTAGTTATTACACTTCACCCCCTTATTGTTTTGCTTTTGTCGATTTACCACCACTACTTTGGTAAATTGTAGGTGTGACTCGTTATTTATCTATTTCAAGTATTTTAAGATGCTATTATTGTAACGTTATTAACTGTATAATTGGATGGGTAGGCAAGACTAACTCGATTTACCACCACAATGCAAAAAAAAAAAATTAAAAAAAAAAATTAAAAAAAATCACTCGAAATCAAAATTACACAATTGACTCCAAGTTATCTTGTGACCACTCAATCGATTCGAAATCCAAAGTAAACCCAAAGTCTTGATCCTTTCCACCATGGTGAATTGGATGGGTAGGCAAGTAGGGGTGTGCAGAAATAACCGAAATCCAAATAAACCGAAAAACCGAACCGTATCCGTATCCAAATAAACCGGTCCGAATTGTGAATTTGGTTTACGGTTTGGTTTCAAACCGTATCCGAATTGTCAATTCGGTTTATGGTTTGGTTATGGTTTTTGATTTTATTTTTATTTGGTTTATTTGAGTTATTTGGTTATCCATTTAAACCGAATAAGATTTATACATATACATATAATATATAATATATATATAATATATAATCGTTTTTTATAAATCATTTAATAATAGGGTTTTTAGCCCACTCAGAAAGTTAAAAGTTAAGCCCATATTAAAAGTTAAGCCCATATAATGACCCAATCTAAAAAAATTGGGGTTAACATTTACGTATAACGTACGGTTGTTTTTACAATCGTGATTGACGATTGAGAGGCTTCGTCCTTGCAACCTCACCTGTTTGTCTTCCCTTCAAAGAATCATAGATCACTTCTGAGTTCCCACGGCAAAATATGTTATTCCTTTGAATACGTTTTATACGGTTTGAATACGGTTTATTCGGTTTAGAACCGGAACTGAACCGTATTGAATATGGTTTATTTGATTTGGTTTGTAAGTTTTTCAATATGGTTTGGTTTGGATATGGATGTCATAAAAAATAATTACAAACCAAATAAACCGGATCGAATAAACCGAATAAACCGTAAACCGAACCGTTGAACACCCCTATAGACAAGACTAACCGATTTTAGCAGTTAACGTGACAAATTATAATTTTAAAAAAAAAGTGTAATGGTTCATTTGAATTAATAAATTTAATGATGATAAAGATAATTCGTCAATAACTAATATCATGAATATAATGTATATACATAATTATACTTCAAATAAAATAAAGAAATAATAAAGGTTAAATGACTAATTTGGTTTATATGATGAGTTTTAAATTTTAAAACACCAGCCTAGTCGTTAATTCGTTACAGTCGACTCGTTCAAATCTTAAAATGATTGAACCGGTCAGCTTGCTTTAATTTGAACGATTTGATGTATTGTAATCAAAGCGGTTTTGATGATTTATAAACACCACTAACAACACGAGTATAACGTGTTTTTGTAAGTTAGTAACTCAAGTGTACGTTTTACAACTTGAAGGGTTTGAATATCAAACTTAATGACAATAATGACATATGAGGGGATGTATAAAATTTAACGCGATTTCGGAGAAAATGGTAATATGTGTGGAAACAAAGTGTGTTGCCAATTTAGCAGATATATTACTTTTATTTTTCTACTATAAATTCATGCATAGCCGGCAGGTCACCGTGCATGTTTTTAATTAAAAATTATATATAACATATTATGGACACATGTAATTTTGCTTTAATATAGATATTTAATTACAAATTCTAAATATTTGATTAGTATATGTCTAAATAATCCCTGATATTAGACCAATTTCATCCCACGTGCTTATGGCTGCACATGAATAGGGATGTAATTGACACTTGAAAGAGGGTATCCTAAAAAGAGTAAATGATTGATTTTTATTATTATTTAGTTATTTAATGAAATAATATACGATATACATTTAATCGTGTATGTGCTTACAAGTGTGTGCGTATGTGTAGGGTATAATATGATTAATTAAGAATCATCATATGATAATCTTACTACTGATATATGTTTCTAAACGATCGAACACGAAATACTTTTGTAAAGTAAACGTATAAATACAATTCGAATGTGAAACGTGTCAAAAGTCTACGTACTATTATTTATGAAATAATAAATATGAATGTTATAAGAACTGATTATTGTTACTTATTTTAGTACGAGTATTATGTTAATTAGTTAAGCATAAAACTAGTTAGTTAATTAGTAACTAATCATGACTAAACAAGTATAAGATGTGATCCTATATTCTAACTAAATAGTTACTCAGTTTAGTTAGCTAGCTTGAAATGATTAGTTGGATTAAAACCAAGTGTGCAAGACTTGAGGCATAAAATTAAAAATCACTAACTCTTACAGAGGGCATTGGTTCGTGGAATGTAATGAAAGTGTAATTGTAAAGTTTTTCTTTTAAAGTTGTGCTTGGTTGGGTTATGGAGAAATTTAAATTAGAATGAACTGCTTTAATCATTGTAATTTGAGGTCATGTAATTTTCCTTTATTAGGGGCAATGGGTATACCGGCGCCATAAGGCACTTTAACGGCGTCATGGGGCGCCAACACCGCCCTCCTCCTTCTTTATATCGTGACCCTATCAAGGGGTGCCATATGTTTGGCTACGTTGAAGAAGAAATTGGTAACGGTCAAATTTTGGACCGTTGGGCCCATTAAATTAAAAAAAAAAATTACCATTTTTTTATCCAATCCTACTATAAAAACACACCAAAATTCACTTTTTTATATCTCTTTTCATCATTTTCTACTCCTTTCTTTTTTAAATTTTTTTAAAAAACCATCATGAATCCCAACCAACAAAACCAAGAATCTTCAAGCAACACCCCTCCTTTCAATCCAAACCTTCAACCATGGCATTTTTCGAGCAACCAAACCCGTTGTACACGGGTCAAGCTCCTTCAAATGTCTACAACCCCAACCCCTCATTTTCAAATTACCCTCAATAGGGGCAATTCCAACCCCAAATCGCTTTCTCACCGACACCTCCACCTACTCAATCACAACCTCAAACACCTAATATCGATCAAGAAGATGACGACGTGGAGGTTATCCCCGAGACCCAAGTGTCGGATCAGGTTCGGAGATGCCGAGGTAAAGGGAAAAAACCGCTTGAAGGATTCCAAGAAAAAAGAAGGACGGGTGCCATGGGATACCCAAAAGGAGTTACATCTTATTCGAGCTTATATCGATACATCGGAGAACCCGAAATATGGTATTTTTTAAACATAATTTAAATTTAGACCCTTTTTTTTCTTTAACTTTCGACATCACCTACTAACATTTCTATATTTATATTTTCTAATTAGTTAACTCGCAAACTAAAGATGCGTTTTGGGATCGAGTTAGCTCGAAATTTCACGCTAGCTTGAAGGCGGCCGCAAAACCCGATGTGCTCTCGATATTCCGTAACAACGACAAACTTAGTGGCAAGTGGAGCACCATGAAGGCGAAGGTTGCGAAGTTCCTTGGGATTTTTGTGTGTGTGGAACGAACCCGTCCAAGCGGTGCGAGTGACGCCGATTTGATCCAAATCGCCTTACTCGATACAAAGACGACAACAACAAGTCGTCACCTCTTCTTCAACTTTATCAAATCTTGAAAGCGTCTCCAAAATTCGATGAGATTATGGAATTTACCAACGCTAGCAAGAAGCGTTCCTCGACTGACCGCGATAGTCTTATGGGATCAAACTCAACGGGACGTTGCAACATCAACTTAAACGATGATATGGTGTTCGAGGACGAAGACGAAACACAACCTCAACAACAAGAGGTTTTGCGAACGACCATTGGGAAGAAAAAAGGCAATTCGACTATAAAAGGAGTTCGAAATGGACGAGAAAATTAACGCGCAAATGTCGAGGTTTAACACGGAACATGAAAAAAGAACCCAATTGCGTGAGAAAAAATATCGTCTTCAACAATATCGTATTCTCGGCATGGATACAATGAACTTGACTCCGGAGCAACGAGAAATGATTGAGAAAGAGAAACAAAAAATCATGGCGGAGTTACGTGACGAGTAGTTTTTTTTTATTTAAATGAAGTAATTGTAGTTGTTTTTTTTTTAAATATTTGTAGGTTTTATGTTTTTTAAGAAATCTATTTGTAGTGTTTTTTTTATTTTATTTATTTAATTATTTTTTATTTTATTTTTCTATTTTTCGAAGGCAATAAAAAAACAAAAAAGAAAAACCAATTTTTAGTCATTAAAATAATTCAAATGTAAAAAGAAAAAAAATATTTAAAAATAGTTTAACACCACATGGAGTATCCCGCACCCATGTTAAACTTTTAAATGTAGTGTTAAACATCTACGTGGCGGTGTTAACTTTTAACATGGCATGAGGTATACCTCATGCCCTTAAAGTGAAGGATTTGTAAATAATGTTGAAATAGTATTAAATTCCATTGATTAAAAGATTTCATTGCATTTTATATTCTTTAGTTACCCAACTTCTTTTTTAACGGCAAACACCCGGTTACTCGGGGGTCTCATCATGGCAAACGATGCTACCCACGCCACGATGCGACCACAGGCCGTGCGAATAACCAGGATCCTCTATGTTGCACATCCATCCCAGAGAAAACCCATCGCCCAAATGCCCACTATGGTAAAACCTCTGACTCACCTCTATAATTCTTCATTCATTTTTGTGTCCGGTGGGATTTGAACCCTTGACTTTCATATTGGAAGGCAAGGGTATATCCACTCCACCAAATGGTGGGGGATTTTTATTACACAACTAAACACAACTTTAAAAGGAAAACTTTGTAATTTCAGTTTCATTACATTCCATTAATCAAATGCACCCTTAGATATATTGGATGGATAATCCTTTCCTTCCTCCCTTGTGTTTGGAGATTACACTTGACACCATAACATATTATCATCTCCTCTCTCTTCCTTGTGACATGAAGTTTCATTAAAAGGTGTCTTGTGTTGGTTGGTTGAACACACAAGTCCTTTGAGAGCAAATCAAATTTCTAACTAATATAGTCTGTCGATTTATGTCCTTAAGTATTCTTGGTCTACATTTGCAATAAATAAAACATAATAATAGTTGGTTCATAGAATTGTTCATCCATTTCATCCGAATAAGGGTTATGCTAGCATCTTTACTTAGACCTCACCAATTAGTGACACATAATTGATATTTGAATTATCAAGTTGCACTTTAATCTGACCATGTCGCATGCTTAGACCCGCTTGAATCTGTTTATCTGTACCCGTTAGAGGTGTGAATTCCGGTTCCTGGGCTGGAAATGGAACCAGTTCGAAACTGGTTCTTGCGTCCACGAGCTCCAACTAATTAAACCGATTCGGCCAAGGAACCGAGACTGGTTTCAACTATTTTTTAAAATTTTATTTCTAATATTTATAATAATAAACAACATAAAATACACGTTTTTATTTATAATGGTAAATAGTCCAAATACAATCGTTAAAATACAAGAGTTTAAAAATTAATATATAATAGGTATTTATTTTAAGACTCTAAGTCAGGAACCAGGAGTCCTATCGGTTAGAACGACTTATCATATTGGATTTTTCATCGGGTATGCCAGTAGATAGTCCTTCTTCCACCTCCTTTTCTTGCACTTTAGCCTCAAGTACAATTTTGTTTTCGAGCGTTATTTCATGTTGTATACGATCGACCGTATCCAAATGATCCTTTAAGCAAATGCACATCTCTAATGACTTCATAGTGAGTCTTGTTCTTTGTAAGGATAAAACCATGCCACTAAGAGAAAAAATAGATTCCGAAGCTACCGTAGAAGCTTGGACGGTTAGTAAATCGCGGGCCATAACGGCTAGAATCGGAAAATCGGATTCCTTTCCTTTCCACCAAGCCAAAATATCAAAATTTCTATAATCCACGGCGGACATAATGGATAAAGTTCGTTCCACTATACCTCTCGAGCTCTCTTGAATGGGTGTTATCGCTTTGTTTTTTAGTCCTCTCATTCTGAACAATATTTATAAAGAGATAATCGAGTCCCCACCGTCACCCTGCCTCGAACTACCCGCCCTTGAACTCGATGTGCCACACGTTGGTACTCTTATGAGCTTTCCATATTTGTTTAAATAAAAATCATATATGAATTATAAATTAAACTTGATCAAATGTATTGCTTTATTTGAAAATCTTGGGTATTCTTTGTGCATATCCAAATTGTTGTTTATTTCACTGCTGGTACATTAAATCCTCGTAATATTTAAAATTGGGTTTAAAGCAGTAACACAAGTAAAAACGGGGGAGGGGGGGGGGGGGGGTATCTTTGTAATATTTTTAAATTTTTTTTGTTTCATTGGTATTATCATATCTTCGAACATTTTATTTTTGTATTGAAAGGTTTAATTTTTTTTGACATTAGCTACAATTCTGAAAGAACCAAATTACTAGTGGGGTAATAAACTCTCGATAATTTTGTAGTTGAATTTTTTAAAATACCAAGAATAGAGCGGCAATATTTTCGCAACACGTTAAAGAAAACTCATCGACCAAACCATTTTTATAAAGGTCTTTATGAAAAGCTTTAAAGTTACTCTTTGTCGTAAAACACATTTACACACATGACAAGTCAAGTTCCATCTTGTAGATACATCCCAATTAGCACCCAAACAAAGCCTTCCCATATCATTACAATATTATTTTTTATAACCCCTATATATTTTTCTACTTTTTTTTTTGAAAATATCGTGTAACATTTTTCTAAAAACCGTCTTTAAAACATACAACGTTTGGTGAGATTAGCTCGTCTTGCACAACCAAATTAGTAATATGTGCAACACATCGTGTGTGGAAAAATGCGCAGTTGCAAATTGGTTCGAAATTTATTTTTAATTTTCAACCACATATTAGTATTGTTTGGGGCGTTGCCATTGGAAATATTTTATTTTCTAATTTAAAGGTTGTTATTACGTTATCAAAAAAATTTATACAAATCGTCTCTAGTATGTGAATACTCGAAAATATCCAATGTAATTATAAGTTCCATCATTTGCCACAAATTGGGATCAACCCAATGAGCGGTGACGCAAATGTACAATTCGGGACGTAAATTATGTGGAGTCAACAAACATTACTAGTTAAGTTTACACCAGTATTTTTCTAAAAATAAACTCAATTCTTTTTGTTTTCTTCATATTGTTAAACAATAAGTTCTAAGTGTAGCACGGCCTACATGGGTGTAGGAATGTTGAAGTCAGTGGCGCAGCTTTTAAGGGGCGGGGAGGGGCGACCGACCCCCCGAAAATTTTTTTTTGCGATGTAGGGGATATATAATTTTCGTGTAGAAGATTTCGATATACTCCGGTTTCGACCCCCCAATTGGCGTTAGGAAAAAAAAAATTAGATCCCGACCCCCCACTTGATATTTTCAAGCTTCGCCACTGGTTGAAGCGTCTCTCGAATCATCCTTGTCAACCGAGTGTTGTCGAGTAGTTGAACGACAAAGGCTTTTTGAATCACAAACTTCACCATTTGATCCCGAACCACGTTGTAATGAAATATTCCATCTTCACCACCAATTTGTGTTTGTTAGGAGTCCGGATCTTATTTCACACCCTGACACCCATAAGGTTTAAGAATATGCTTCTTCAAATTCGAGTTCTAGTCTTTTGCTAGCAAAGCACCACAAAACTTGCAACGAGCCATTTCCGACCCATCACTCAAGAAACCAAATCTCAATTACACAAAATCTCGGGATTTCTATTATTTGGATGAACACAATATGTTGTTGGAACTTCCATGGAGATTGGAGGGATGATTGCGATTGAGCCATAAGAGGAGCATAAAACAAGAGTAGAAAGCTAGAACTAGAAAGTGAGCGCTTGGTTTGTGTTTGGTTTGTGTTTGGTTTGTGTTTTGAAGTCGTGTACTCAACCAAATCATTTAACGGGTATTTATACTAACCTTGGGGGATTGAAAGACTTTTCAATTTGAAGTTGGCTATCTAATTGAACCAAGGACAATATTTATTTTTTATGATTCATCATGTGCTTGAAGTCTTTTCAAGATGAAGACAATTTGTCAACAACACTTGATATAGAAATAGATTAACCTATTTTCATGTTATGTAAATTGCCCCAAAAGTCACAACAACCCATCGTATTGTTCCATTACATGTCTTGAATTAATCAACCATTTTATATAGTTGTTAAAATTACCGACTACAAACTTATTACTAGAATGCCATCTGCCATGTATTGTGATTCAAATAAATCCCATAGTTCTTAATCGTCATTCTTCCATTTAAAACTTCTCCTTGTTTGATCTAAAATTTCATCTTAAACAAACTTTGATTGTTATGGGTGTACTCAGAATATGCTCAACTTTCAATGATGGTTTAATTTAGAGGAAATGCATCTTCTTCGGCCATCTTATAAAGTCATGTCCTTCGAATTTCTCAAGAAAGATTTGGCACTAGGATTGCACTAGTATATGCGCTCCCTCTAGACCCTGGATCCCGTCCCTTTGAATTATCCAAGATACTTTGTTTCACGAATTAAAAACATTCTTAAATGATATTAATTGTATTATTATTATGTATTTGTATAGATAGTCAGAGGGTGCGTTGTGTATATGTAATGTATATATATAGGGTTGCATGTTAATGAGAATGGCAAGGATTTTCATAAACAAACATGGTATCACAGCCATTATAACAAAATCTCTTTTTTTTCCTCTCTGATTTCGATCCTCAACCTACGGGTTCTCACAGCCGGCCCTAGGTGGCTTCGCCGGCCAATCTACCCAAGCTGGCCGACGACCTGTCTACCATCGACAGTGCCTCTTTCGCCGCTCTATCTTCAGCCGAAGTTCAATCTCCTTCTTCAATGGCAGACGCAGTCAAAGAGTTGACAGAAAAACTCTGTCATGCATACACGGTAACAAACATTCAGCAAAAGGTACGACTTTTAGACGGTGTCAAAATCACCTACACCCAATGGGTAAAGCTTTTCCAGATTCAGGTAAAGGCGTACCAGGTTGCAGACCATATCGATGGCACTGCACCACCGGTTGAAGCCGACCCTACTTTCAAAGTGTGGTCGGAAATTGATTCAATTGTTCTTCAATGGATCTACGGATCCATTAGTGATGAATTTCTTGTTCGTGTTATTGATACTAATTCTACTGCTAGAGATGCTTGGATTAAATTGCAGGCCATTTTTCAGAACAACAAAGGTTCTCGTGCTGCGGCCTTAGAACAAGAGTTCTCAACTCTCACTGTTGCCGCCTGCTCGTCTATGGATGCGTATTTTCAACGCATTCATGACCTTGCGGTCCAATTAAACGATCTCGGTAGAACTGTTGACGAGAATCGTAAAGTGTTGCAATTGGTACGTGGGCTCCCGCAGGAATACGATACGGTGGCTAGCTTCATCAACCAGAGTAGTCCATCATGGGACGATGCCAGAAACATGGTTCTTCTTGAAGTTCAAAGGTTGGCGGCTCGTCAAAACCCCTCGCAATCGGCCTTGGTTTCCTCCCAAAACCCGCCACCCCATAACAACCCAAACAACAATTATCCAAATCCTCCACCCAATACCTCTCAAAACCGTAACCAAGAACCTCCTATGCAATACCCGAACCGACCCTATGACAACTCCTATCCTCGATACAACAACCGTGGAGGCAGGGGTGGTCGTCGCAATAACCGCGGTGGTCGGGGCTACAACAACCGTAGCCGATATCCTCCCAATCCGAACCCCACTTACGGCCCACCCTCTAATCAACCTTACTACCCAGGCCCAAACCAAACCTATCCAAACTACCCTCCCCCATCCCCTTACCCATCCCAACCCAACTACGGCCCAAACCCATATCCCCCCATGCCGTATGCAGCCCCTCCCAACCTGCCCACAGCCAACTACTCCCATCAGCCCAACACCTATACCCAGCCTCAAGCCCAATACGCCGCCAACCTGGATGCACTAAGCCCACCCGATCTTCAGGCTGCTTATCAGGCCCAACAGTTCACACAGCCCACTGGTCAATGGGTGATGGATTCTGGAGCCTCGCAACACCTCACTGCAAACCAAGGTATTTTTAACTCTCTCGTTTCAAAATCCAAGATTCCTTATATATTTGTCGGTAATGGCAATACGTTGCCCGTTTATGGATCAGGTGATGCTTTACACCACGTACCTCCACACACCTATAAACTTAAAAACATTTTGTTCACCCCTAATATTGTCGAAAATTTACTATCGGTTCGCCAATTTACCAAAGATAACAGTGTTAGTGTCGAATTTGATCCCTTTGGTTTTTCTGTGAAGGAACTCCAAACTGGCAGGCTCCTTTCCCGCCACAATAGCATGGGGGATCTATACCCGTTCACCTCTCCGACGACACATGGACTAGCTTGCATGACTACTACTGCCTCTCACTTATGGCATAATCGACTTGGCCATCCAGGAGCTCAAGTCTTAGATTTTTTAAATTCTCGCAATTTCATTAAATGTAATAAAGACAAGTGTTTATCGGTTTGTCATACTTGTCAAGTTTCTAATAGCAAACGATTACCATTTTCTGAATCTAATTCTGTTACACTTCAGTCGTTTGATATTATTCATTGTGACCTGTGGACCTCACCTATTGCGAGTAAATCTGGTTATAAATATTATTTGGTATTGATTGACAATTTTTCAAATTATGTTTGGGTATACCCATTGAAATTCAAATCAGAGACTTTCCCAACATTCGCGAAATTCCACAAAATCATTCAAACTCAATTTAACAAAACAATTAAACAATTTCAATGTGACCTAGGGGGTGAGTTTGACAACAGGGAATTTCATAACTTTGTGAATCAACATGGCCTTATATTTCGTTTCTCGTGTCCCCAAACGTCCCCTCAAAATGGTAAGGCCGAGCGTATGATTCGTCGCTTGAATGATATCATACGTGCCATGCTCATGCAAGCTAGACTTCCACCACCCTTTTGGGTGGAAGCTCTTCATACTGCCGCGTATTTGCACAACATCCTCCCCGTCCGTCGCCTAAATTTCAACACTCCAGCTTTTACCCTCTACCTCCGCCATCCCACTTATGACCATCTTCGCACTTTGGATATGCGTGTTACCCTAACATGTCCGCCACCCAACCAAATAAACTGTCCCCCAGGTCTAAACGATGCATTTTTTGGGATACCCAACTAACTTCCGCGGTTATCGGTGCTACGACCCGGACACCGATAAGGTCCACATTTCGAGACACGTCATCTTCGATGAACAGGTCTTCCCGTTTGGCGAACCCTCCATCCCATCTCAACCAGTTTCGACACCGGATTTCCATCCCCTATTCTATCCTACCACTGGGCCGTCCCCTACACCCACACCCAATCTGCCACCTTCGCCTAATCCGTCACCCGTCCCCAGCCCAGGCCCGCTTCCCTCGTCCCCTAACCAAACGACCGATGCAACCCAACCCACATCTCCCTTGGCCCACACCCCTGTTACCACGGCCTAACATCCCTCACCTACTCCTACACCTCCGCAGCCCCATCCGAACCAGCACCCAATGACTACTCGCTCTCGGGCCGGAGTATTTAAACCTGTTCAACGTCTCAACCTTAATGCCCAGACCCAGCCACCCATTTCTCCGGTCCCTACATCCTATTATAAAGCATTACTTGATCCATACTGGCGACAGGCTATGACTGATGAATTTAAGGCGTTGAAGGATAATGATACGTGGGAGTTGGTACCTCGGCCGCCAGGGCAACCGATTATTCGTTGCATATGGTTGTTTCGGCACAAATTCAAGTCGGACGGGTCCTTGGAACGGTATAAAGCACGGCTAGTTGTGAATGGTAAATCTCTGACGGTGGGGATTGATTGTATGGAGACATTTAGTCCGGTAGTGAAACCGGCCACCATTCGCACCGTGCTATCATTGGCCGTCTCTCGTCAGTGGCACATACATCAATTGGATGTTAAGAACGCTTTTTTACATGGAGACTTAGAGGAGACAGTTTACATGCAGCAACCTCCTGGATTTTATGATTCACAGTTTCCTGATCATGTTTTTCAACTGAAGCGTTCTTTGTATGGTCTTAAGCAGGCACCCCGGGCATGGTACACTCGCTTTTCTACTTTTCTCATTGCTAAAGGTTTCCGCAGCAGCATTTCCGACTCATCATTATTTGTGTATCGCCACGGCATACACACTGCCTACTTATTAGTATATGTGGATGACATTGTTATCACTGCCTCTGACTCTGGTTTTCTCCGGTCTCTTATTACCACACTTTCATCTGAGTTTGCTATGACAGATTTGGGGCCTTTACATCATTTTCTGGGTATTACGGTTACTCGGGATACGTCCGGCTTATTTTTACACCAGTCTCAGTATGCCCGTGATATACTTCAGCGCGCTTCCATGAGTTCTTGTAAACCGTCTGCAACACCGGTTGACACGAACTCCAAGCTTAGTGCTACGGATGGCCCGTTATTTTCAGATGAGACTTTATATCGTAGCTTGGCCGGGGCATTGCAGTACTTGACGTTTACACGTCCGGATATCTCTTATGCTGTTCAGCAGGTATGTTTATTTATGCACGCACCTCGAGAGGCTCACTATCAGTTTTTGAAGCGCATTTTGCGCTACATTCAGGGCACCATTGATTATGGGATTCGTATTTCCCCTTCTTCCATTAGCTCTCTTACAGCGTATTCTGATGCCGACTGGGGTGGTTGTCCTGATTCTCGTCGTTCGACTTCCGGATATTGTGTATTCATGGGTGACAATCTGTTATCCTGGTCGTCGAAACGCCAGACTACTGTGTCTAGATCGAGTGCTGAGGCTGAGTACCGGGGTGTTGCTAATGCCGTGGCTGAGGTGAGTTGGGTACGTAATTTATTACTTGAGCTTCATGTTCCGCTCCGCACTGCCACCGTTGTTTATTGTGACAACGTGTCTGCCGTGTATCTTTCTGGCAACCCTGTTCAACATCAACGCACGAAGCATGTCGAGATTGACATCCATTTTGTACGCGAAAAGGTTCGAGTTGGTGATATTCGAGTTTTACATGTTCCCTCCGAGTTTCAGTATGCCGACATCTTCACGAAGGGGCTTCCTCGACCTTTATTTACTAGTTTTCGTGACAGTTTGCGCGTCCGTCCACCTCCCGCTCCAACTGAGGGGGTGTATTAGTTGTATTATTATTATGTATTTGTATAGATAGTCAGAGGGTGCGTTGTGTAAATGTAATGTATATATATAGGGTTGCATGTTAATGAGAATAGCAAGGATTTTCATAAACAAACAAATGAATCTTTACTTCACTCCTCCTAATTGATAATAATATTTATTCTAATTTCATATTTATAAGCTAATACAAGAGACGAGTAACAATTGAAATGATATCTTAATTTCAAACTTTTGGCTTCTAACTATCGCATGGTATATATTTTTTCTATGCCACACAAATTTTAGCATCGGCATTATTATCACAAAGATAATTATGTGATAATTAAATATAGTTATATATTTGTTAATCTTATGAAAATGAATTATAAATTATAAAAAAGTAAGTACTTTGCATTTACACACTTTTATGGTTTTAGAATTGTATAGACAATTCACATAGTTTAGTGCTTAATTAATTCTGAATTAAACGTGGGATCATCTTTTATCCTAGGCTTCTAGCTGCCGTCGTAACACAAATAGTTCCTGTCATTTTTTCCAATAAAATATAAATATATATATGCATATATTAATATATACACACGAAGCACAAATCCTTTGTTTTCTTTGTATATTCTACCCGTGCATATTTGTCAAAGAGATTTGTCGACAAATATAATGAATTATTATAATTAAAATAGTATTTTAACGGATTATGTTAATAAAATAGAGCTATCATATATCCAAACATGATATTTTATTCTTAAAGAACTATTACTTTTTGAAGATTCCACATAATGTTAGAAAGAGAATGAAAGGGGAATGGAATGTAAATACCATAGATTTTTTTAATAGATATTAATTAAATATGAAAATATATGAGAACTAGTGTGTCTCATATGTGATAGTGTTGCCACGATAGTAATATGGGTATAGATTATGGCCTTAAACTAAATAGATATCAAAACTTTGATAACAAACATGCAATTCACCTCAAACCATATAAAATGGTATAAAAGTGATTATATTTGAAACCCGCGTTATACGACGGATATCTGTTTTATTCTTCTTAGGTTCAATGGTATGAATAAACTTACTAAGCCGACATATAAAACAAAAGGAGAACATAAAAAATAAGGGAATTACATATATCCCTCTAATTTGGAATAAAATTATATATTTTCACAAAATATAAGTTTTCAATGCACTATATATATGATTTGAAAAATGTAATTTTACAAGTTAAGAAGAAAAATATACAATTGCCCCTAAGAGTTCAAAATTAAAAAAGAAAAACAAAACAACCAAGAAAAACAAAATCTAAAACCAAGTAACCACTCGAGCTAATGATTTGTTTGCACAAATTGTGACCGAAATCTATTTATCTATAAAAATGTGTAAATAAAAAATAGTATGAGAAAGAAAACCAAGGCTCAACACGGGTCTATGTAACAACCAACCAACTGCTCTAGAAGCCTTTTGCTTACCTAGCAAAAAACGAACTGTATTAAATAACATATTTTTGTCAGGAAAAAAAATATGATGCACGTAGATTTTTAACTCTACACCTCTTGGTTACAAACAGCAGAACTTACCACTCGGCCAGATAACTTTTGATAAAATTCGTTGCATGCCGGTCCTGAGAATTTGGATGCTCAGGGCGCGAGTCGAAAATTTGTTCTCTGTTAAAAACTTTAAATAGTACAACACAAAAGTTTTAACACGAAGAATGCAGTACAATTAGGGCCTCGATACAAATGAATTTATACCCGGAAGATGACTTCAAGACAGTTGGTTCCAAAACACATCTACATTCAAGTTCACTGCATTCCAAGTAATTAGAAAAAACATTTGCTTACAAAAATGTTTAAGCATTTTTGGATAGCTAAATGTTGCGGGTCAACATGACCCGACCCGTAAGAAAATGTTGCGGGAAGCTCCTTATCACCCTTGAAAACTATAAATTTGACTCGACACATGTTTTAAGTTGTTCAACTGTTTGACAAATTTTCTTGAAGATACATAACGGAATCTTGTGGACCAAACAAATACTGATTATGAACAAATAAGTAACTTTAACTTGAAATCCTTCTTGAAAAAAAAGAATGTTACAATTTTCATAAAATTTATAATTATCTTGCAAATGAAGAAGCTTAACTAGTCTAACCTCAAATAAAAATACAACAAAAAATTGTTCTAGTTTATCAATTAAAGTTGCTTCTTTTTTATTGGGGATACCTTATTTACTCATCAATTAGGGCAAACAATACAACAAGAAAATCCCAAATAAATTCAACATCAATATCATAACTTCAATCATCAAATCCCATCCATTAATGAAACAAATAAGCAAACCCCAGATCAATTTCATGTCAAATAAGTTTAAAAAATGCAATTAAAAGTTACCTTCCATGCCAATTGAAACACCAGGAGATCTGCAAGAAAACTACTAGCAATCCAGCACAAGATGCAGAGTAAAGCAGCCAAGGAACCAACTTTATAATCAAAACAGACATAAGAAACAACGTAGATAGAGTGCAGAAGTCATGATCGACGATCGCAATTCATGTCGTTTCAGTTTCTCCCATCGTTCCTTATTCCTTGATCGTAAAACATATCCACATAATGACATAAAACCGATGTCCCTTCTTAATTTGATGCCTTGGGCTGGAGCCAGTTGGCCCATGCCCAGGGCCGGCCTTGTTTCTGTTAGACTAATCTTGTAATTATCTTACAATTACTGGTTAATTAGTAGACTTTTATTATGTATGTTTATGTTTTTTTTGGATTATTGAATTAATCAGTTGGTTTCTTTGTTTAAAAAGATTACTTGTTTTTAAAGGTTCATTTAGTATAAATAAATTTTGGATTATTGAATTAATCAGTTGGTTTCTTTGTTTAAAAAGATTACTTGTTTTTAAAGGTTCATTTAGTATAAATAAAAGTTTAAGGATTCTTTGTAATTCGTCTAGATTCAGTGTTAGCTTTCCGTTTTTGTTATTGCTTGATATCCATCAAATCTTTCATTAAACGGAAGGAATTTTTCATACTACAAAAATGAAAATTAAGATTACCGTAATCGAAGATCTATACGCGACAACTTGTCAGCTACTGGGCTCATTTATAAGTAACTTTGTATATATCAGTCTAGAACAACAATAATGATACTTTTGAGATTCTTATAATATGGGTGTTGCTAGGGACACCCAAAAAATTGCTAGGGACACCATCCTTAATGGCCCATTAAGGCCATAATGCCTCATTTGTATAAATCTAAATGCTCCATTATGCCCTTAATGCCCAGTTAAGTCGTGACACCTCATTTAACACAATTTCATAGGGATTGGCGCCAATGATTGGAGAGAGATATAACATAAATTTCCAGTTAAGCCCTAAATGGGGCATTAAGAATCCAGAAATTTTCTAACTTTACATTTGACCCTCTTTTGCTTCAAACTTGTATTTTTTTAAAAGTTATAAGTAACATTTTATAAAGGTTTCTAACTTACATTTGACCCTCTTTTCCTTTTAATAACTTACAAATATTAAAACGTTAATTTTTTATATTCGCAACTAAAAGTTTTTTGAAAATTAATCATGATAAATAATAATAATAATAATAATAATAATAATAATAATAATAACAATAATAATAATAATAACAACAATGTGTGTGTACCTATATATGTATATATATGTATGTATAATTATTTTTGATATGAACATGTGTACCTATATGTGTGTGTACGTATACTAACATGTATATGAGTTTATATATGTTTATATACATCTAAATACTATAAAACGTTAAAAATGTAAAAACCTTAAGGCAGGGTTAAGGCCTTAATGCAGCATTACTGTCAAACGTAATGACCCATTAAGCCCTTAATGCATCATTATGTTCCACTGTAATGCCAGATTTAGATTTTTAATGGGGCATTTAGAAACTTAATGGCCCACTAAGGCCTTAATGAGGCATTTAGCTTTTTAATGGACATTTATTATTATTATTATTATTATTATTATTATTATTATAATTATTATTATTAGTAAACTTATTATTTTTATTATTTATTATTATTATTAATCTTATTATTATTATTAATCTTATTATTATTATTATAAAACTTATTATTGCTATTATTATTAAACTTATAATAAATTTAATAATAATAATGCTAATAATAAAAAGTTTAATACTAATAGTAATAATAATAATAAATAATAGTTATAAGTTTCAAATTCAGTGTATTGTGCGAGATACACAGAACTAGTTGCATTTGCATGAAGTTAACATGTGTACCTATATGTGTATATATATGTATGTATAATTATTTTTGACATGAACATATGTACCTATATATGTGTGTGTACATATACTAACATGTATATGAGTTTATATATGTTTATATACATCTAAATACTATAAAACGTTAAAAAAAATATAAAACCTTAAGGCAGGGTTAAGGCCTTAATGCAGCATTACTGTCAAACGTAATGGCCCATTAAGCCCTTAATGCATCATTATGTTCCACTGTAATGCCTGGTTTAGCTTTTTAATGGGGCATTTAGAAACTTAACGGCCCACTAAGGCCTTAATGGGGCATTTAGCTTTTTAATGGGCATTTATTATAATTATAATTATAATTATAATTATAATTATTATCATTATTATTATTATTTTTATTATTATTATTATTATTATTATTATTATTATTATTATTATTACTATTATTATTATTATTATTATTAAACTTATTATAAGACCTTAATGCCTCATTAAGGTCTTAATGTCCCATTAATGTCACATCCACTTTATTCCCTGTCTGTTGTCAAGTCAATACCTTAATGATTGGAGAGAAGAAACTTTAAGCTTAATGCCCCATTAAGCCCTTAATGGGGCATTAAGCCTCAATAATTGACACTAGGGATCTGTGCAAATGATTGGAGGGAATAAAGTTTAAGCTTAATGCCCCATTAAGCCCTTAATGGGGCATTAAGCCCGGTGTCTCTAGCAAAAATTGAGGTGTCTAAAGAAAGGGGCTATAATATTTATTCTCAACCAATATGAGTGTAAATACATAGTGTTCTATTTAAGTCAAAAAGTAAGGTTCTATTCACACGTAGGAAATAATTGGGTTCAACAGATTTGACTTAGAGTCCAAATTAATAGTCATTTTATGTAGATTGGATGGAGGTTTGTTCACTCCATTAATACTTTTCAATAACACTTTATTTATGAATTATTACTTATTATATAAATACTATCATTACAGGTATTAGTGGTATTATTATATTATAAGTTGATTTTGAAACTAGATTTATAGATAATATACTCTAAAACAATAAAATAAAATAAAAGATAGGGAGGAACAAAGGGGTCTTAACTTTGTCCAAATTAAACCTCCAATTTTTTAGTCATAAGAAAGACACACCAAAAACTGTATATAGTAGGATTTGAAGTTTGAAACTTATTTTTATTAATTCCATTCTTTTCAACAATTCTGAACATTTTATCTTCTTGTATAGAATTTTGTTTTCCTTTATTTTATTCTTTTGAAACTACCAATAAGTTTGTCATAAATGAGATTTTATCGGATACACTTGTCGTATGAAAACATCTTTAATCTTTATAAAACCCATACCCTTTAAGATATAATGCTTAGTTTCTTTACGCTAAAACTCTAAACAACCATTATTCTTCGTTCTTTTTTCTTGAATGGAAATAGAATCTATTAAGGGGGTGTTTGATAACCTCTTACCGGGTCCGGTAAGAGCTGACCCATGACCCGGTAAGTGGTCAGTGTGTTTGATAAAATTAAAGGAGAGCACTGACCGAGACTGAAGCACTGACCGAATCCTTCAATTATACATCTCTGACCGAGTCACACAATTCCTTTTTTCCTTTTCCTCAAAAATACAAAGAGCCCTATATTTCAAAATTGAAGCAGCTCCTCCACCGCCACTCGCAAAACCCTCCTCCGCCGATTTATCTTCAAAGAATCTTCTTCATTTATCTCCGACGATTTTCCCGATTTTCGTCGGCAACTGTAGAATCTCTGCAAATCTTATCCTCTGCAACTTCATTTATCCCGATTTTCCTTAAATTTCAATATAGCTTCGATTTAGCTGTTTGCTTTTAATGATAATTTAGGGCTCTCTTGGTATCTTCAATTTGGGAATTTTTAGATCCAATCAAGTCGGTTTTCGTACTATGTGTTAATTTTGAAATTGCATTTTTTTTAATCACATGATCCAGGTAACTTTGATTTGATTTTTTATGATTTTTATATGGAATTCCACTGCCGAAATCTGAATTGTATTTTATTTTATTTTATTTTATTTTATTTTATATTATTTTATTTTATTTTATTTTATTTTATTTTTATAAAATGTTTTTAATAAACAAATAGCTATATATATTACTCAGTCAGCCCTTACCCAATTAGCTACTATCAAACACCCAAGTTTCAATCAAAGTTTCTTACTCAATCAGCTCTTACTCACTCAGCTCTTACTCAATCGGCTCTTACCCAGTTAGTAACTATCAAACAACCCCTAAGTTATTTTTTCACTTTTAATGAATAACCAGATTTACAACCGGCGGAAAAAGCAAATGTAATATGATAAGACTAAAACGGCATGAGTTGAGACTGATTTCAGTCCCATACCTGGGTTGAGCGGCGAAAAGTACCAATCTGTCATTACCTACTTGCAGAATGTAGGTACTACATTGAAAGAAGAATAGCAACCAGAAACCAACATAACAGGTAAATTCGATCAAGGTAATGACTGGATTGTTGACTCGGGTACTAAGCATATAACCAATTAAACTGAATGGTTAGAAAGTAAAGTTACGACCACTTATGAACCCCTTGTATTGATTCCAAACGATGATTTCATACATGTTGAAGTGAGAGGAGATTGCTAATTGCCGAATGGAACCACCATCAAGGGAGTTTTACACGTTCCCAAGTTTAGATGCAATCTTTTGTCTGTGAGCCACCTGACTAAGGAGCTTCAATGCTCCATAACATTCGATCTTACCAGATGCAACTATTTAATGTCGTTGCACAGTCTTTTTGTATTTTCGTTTTCTTTATGTTGCTATACAATGCAATTGTTTTGTATAATTGTGTTATCCGCACGGCAACACACGAGTTACAAATCTAGTTTTTAACTAAAAAAAAATTATACTACAAATAAAATAAATAAAATAGAACTTGATGTGAACAATCAGGGGTGGACCTGTAATAGGCCCAGGGGTACCCGGGGACCTCCTCAACTTCGTACGTAAAGTGAAAATTATGTTAACGGTTTTTAAATTAATTTTTTCATTTGTAATAAGAGGTTATTAGAATAACAGTTTGGCAAGGTAAACAAATGAAAGAACCAGCGTAGTGGTAATTTGGTCCGGTAGGATGTAAATAGACACAAGTTCGATTCTTTTGTGCTGCTTTTCTTTTTTCTCCACCTTTTTTATTAAATTTACCCCACATTTTTTTTATTAAATTTAGTGTTGTATAAATGTGCTTTATGTTTTTCTTTTTCCCCACATTTTTTCCATTGAATTTAGTGTTGTATAAATGGGGTAACGTATCTTTTTTCTCATTTTTTATTAGTTTTAGTGAGAAGAGTAAATGAGTGGTAACGCACGGTGGATTTCGGACAAATCTGTAAATCTATTGACCATTCTTTCGTATTTGTCTTATGTGACCAACCCGATCCGGACCAATTTTTTTTGTGTGTTTCAATGAAATTGAAATATCTAAAAATAGTGACTCCGTAAAAAAAATTATGAACCTTCTCAAAAGTTTTTCTAGTTCCGCCCCTGTAAACAATATACTCATTTAAAAATATGAAAAAAGACGGACACATAAATCATTTAGTGCTTAAAAATTTGAAAAACATACAATACTCATTTACCTAGTATTTTACTAATTGAAAAAAAAAACTGAAAAATAAAAGCGTTTTAGTGTTCATTTGAATTTCCATTTTGTTTATAGAAGAATGTTAAGCTGTGTGTAATGATCGCCTTTTCTTTTGAAACTCTTATTTTTTCTTTTCTTATCAATGCAGTAGTTCAACTTCACATCTTCATATTTTGTTTATTATAAAAGGGGCCATTAGTTTTGTTTGTAATCGCATTATAGTTACCTTTTACAAAGAATAAGAAGTTTCTAATGATTTTTAAACTGAAATAAAGACAAAGTTAATTGCCATCATTTTAGTATAGAATATTTGGTAAATAGTGACAAAAAGGAATAATTAACATTTTATTTTAATGTATAATTTGGATAATGCCAAACGAAATCAAAAGTAACGTATCAAATGTTCCAAATGGATGGTAACAAAAGTTCCTTAGCAAACAAAACATGTGTATGAGTATGTTCTTAGTTGCTCGTTTGAGTTTATGTGTACAAATTGATCTATCTACGACCAATCATTATGTATGGGGATCTCCATCATCACTGGGATCCCCATACATAGATAGGGGACTGAAAGTCACGTGATCTAATTTTTTTCTATCGATATGTTTCGAGTTATATGTTCGGATTGGTCATCTGGTCTAGGTAGGGTCAAACAATAAAAACTATAAATACCTAATATTTCTTCTTTAATGCAAATTACCGTTCATAAAAATAAAATAAAAAAAAACCATATGTTTTTTTAACAAACAAAGACCTAAAATATTTATGATTATGCGAGAGAAATGGTGAGTACCTGAAACAAAATTACAACTCAGCCCGACGTCCTTAAGAGGTTTGAATTTATCGATTATGCAGTTCGAATTTAACTTTTCAGCAATTTTCTTCTCTAAATAAATCACCAAGTTATCCTCGAAATACTCATTTGACATCTTATTGCAAATGTGGTTCTTGAATATTTTTATTCCTGAAATTTTCAATAAAATTTCATCGAAAAATAATCATACAAGTATACAACATTCAACATCTAATTTCATCATACAACTATACAAGTTTATAAAACCACAAGTATACAACATCTAATTTACTAATTTCATCAAAAAAAATCATCTAAGTATGCAAAATTCAACGGTCAACATCTAATTTCATCATACTAACTATACAAATTTATAAAACTTGAAGTAACATATCTAATTTTATCATACAACAATATAACATCTAATTTTATGAACAATAATCATCATAGATCATCTAATTTCATCAAAAACTTTGTTCCTTTCAAAACCCTAGTTTGCAACCCTTAATAAATTAGTGAATGGTGAAATTGGAAAGCTTAAAGGAGATGTGAGAGACAATTACTTACCCCTAACTCCAACTCTCCAAGGTTCCTTGTTTTTGTTGGCTCCTGCTACAATATTTCGACTGCCTTGCGGCTGCTCCTTCGCTTGGTCAATTGGGCGAACACAACAGCATGCTCATACGCTTCTATTTTTTTTGCCCAGACATGCAGCTCCTTTCTTTGAGTAAAGAGAAAATAAAACATTTGCTTCAACCTTCCACCTATAGTCTTGTACTTTAGTACCCTCATTTTAATAATGTTTCAAATAAGACGTTCATCTTAATATTCTTATTTATAAACTACACAAACTTCATATATAATTTTTTCAGGTGTTGTATCTTGATGTGTTGCAAACACATTCTATTTTTTCGTGTATTTTACATAGTGTTTGAGTCGGTTTTTATGTCAATTTGAGTCATTTTATGTGTTTTTAGTTAACTATATTTTATTGAGTCTTTATTGTGGTTTTTATATGTTTTTATAAGTTATGATTCATTTCCGAGGCCAAATGAGAAGTGGAGAAGTGAGAAGTGAAAAAGAAAGAACAAGTGATGAAAAGATGCTTCTAGGCGTATCGCACAGAAGGAATGGTGTAGCAGGCGATACGCCTGAAGAGAAGAAGGTCAAAGGCGGTGGCTTGGTCAAATCCTGACTATTTTGTCGCCTATCACTGACGCGCGTATCGCGCATATCCACCCAACCCTCCAAGTGATACGCTTGGAGGGGATTTTTCCGGAAACCCTAAATATTTGTTATAAGTTCGATCCTAAGGGTTCTATTCGGGATTCTTCGACTTCCAAACGAATAAGGGGAGATTTTGGACGACTTTTGGAGAGGAGAAGCAGCCGGGATCAAGGAGAGAAGCTTAAGATCACAATTTCGATTCACATCGCGTGTCGGTTTTCAGTTCCTTCCTTAATTTCTTTGTACTTAACTTTAGAACCATGATTTCTTGTCAAGTTTGCAACTTTGTTTTTTCCGGAAACCCTAAATATTTGTTATAAATTCGATCCTAAGGGTTTTATTCAGGATTCTTCGACTTCCAAACGAATAAGGGGATATTTTGGACGACTTTTGGAGAGGAGAAGCAGCCGGGATCAAGGAGAGAAGCTGAAGATCACAATTTCGATTCACATCTCGTGTCGGTTTTCAGTTCCTTCCTTAACTTCTTTGTGCTTAACTTTAGAACCATGATTTCTTGTCAAGTTTGCAACTTTGTTTTTGTTCTTAATTGGAGTATGGTCCTAGGCTAAGCTAAGCACCTAGTGCCGCCTAGGTCAGATAATGACTATTTCATGTTTTTGACTATTTTCGGTCTATGACAATTGCATGTATGGATTTGACACTCTTTAAATTCCACTAATTTTCTGTAACTGATGCTTGTGTATGCTTGAATTAGGTTTAGAATTATCAATTGACCATAGCTTTGCTTGTGTATGTCTTCTAGTTAGAGTAAAGTTGTTAAATTGTGTGACCGTGTGTTTGTAATTTGACGTGGTTTGCTACCTAGTAATCATAGGGTTAATGATTGTTAATTTGATACTTGTGTGCTGCTATCTTTAGACATTCTGAGAGGTGATAGAGATATCGGGTAATCATGTTGGTTGATTGCTTAGGATAACATTATCTCAAAAGGAAATGCCATAGGTTGTTAGTTAATCTACTATTTCGTGTTGGTTATAAGAGTTAGTGATTGCTACTGCTAGTCTAGGGTGCCCGAGATTGTTTCGGAGGTGGTTAGGCGTAGTTGAAGTGAGATGTACTCAAAAGGTGAAGTCTTGTTGAGCGTTAGAGTTGTCGGTTAGGAAGGACCCGGAGGTGAACTAACCAAACCAGTGTATTCATTCCAACCGTTAGGTGGTCTATCAGTAACGTTCGGAGAGTGATTCGGAGGCTCATATGGTTCTTAGAGGTTGTGTCATAAGATCCTGGTTCCATCGTGTTTGTCATAGCCGAGCGGATTCATTAGCATGAAAAAGGAGTCTAGGCCTAGGTGGTGTTGTTTCTCTCATCTGATTGTTTCAAAGTTTTCAGTTTTCGGTTGTTAGTCGATCTAGTTAGTTAAGTTAGTTAATTCCCAATTCACAAAACCAAATTATTCAAATTTCCTATTCATTTCCTTAGTTAGAGTCTTGTTCATTAGTGTCCATAGGGTTTAATATCCGGTCTTCTGTAGCTATACTGTCACCGATAGGTACACTTGCCTTAGGTTCGGTTTAGTTTCATTAGTTTCGGTAAAATTAAGTGTGTCTAGGTCTAAAGGTCTAAGTTAAATTAGTTATTTTTAGGTACCATTCCGAACACATCATATCTTATAAATGTAATTGAAATCAAATATTCATTTAGCCATTATCGAAACAACCCTATAAAGTTGGTTTACGATATTACACAAACAAAAATTGTTTGTTTGTTTAAGACGGAAATGTATTTTATAGGTTCTCAAGATAAATATAATATTTACTCAAATATAATTTAAATATTTGGTTTGGTGATTAACATTGATCAGAACTATCACATGACAACACTTTCACATACAACAAAGTGATCTCTATTGTGTTGTATCGTGTGTTTTATTAGATTTTTCGTATTAAAAAAATCTAATTGTACATTTGTACTTTTATGAAGATATATTAACAGAAAACTAGAGTAATTTTCTCATTTTAGTCGACAACTGATTTTATTACTTTCTATCTTGCAATTTAGCTTTTATTTAGAGTGAAACTTGTGAGATTCTATTAATTAACTATTTTGTGTATCAACCACTAGTATATACCAAAGCAAATGTTATTACAAAACAAATTTAATACTATGAATTCTATACGAAACAGAAATATATATAAATTTAATGTATACATGATAATATACAAGATCACTAGTCATCGGTCTTGATTGTACATAAACATTACGAATACTTTGACTGTCATCAATCAATTTTGACTTCAAACGATTCTAACTTATTGACTATCATCGATTTCAACATTCTAACTTACTAATAATAGATAAGGACTTTTTGTTAAGTTTGAACGAGACAAATGATGTGCTAGTACAAGAATCAAGTTACAAGAATCAAGTTGAAGGTCAATATTTGACAACTAATTTTTAATGTGTAATATGAAATATCTTATATTAACTTTTAAAAGTTTAAAGAGGTAAATCATTATCAATTATGTGATTAAATATAAAAGAAGAAATAATTGAATAAGCAATTAATAACAAACATATTTTAGGAATCTAATTAAGTAAATAATCAACTTTTTATTTAACTAAATTATTTAAATCTTTTTTATTCTTTATGATTTAATGATTTGATATTTAGTTTATTTTATAAACTTTTATGAAATCTTCAATCTATATCCTATTTCACCAATTAATTATTCAAATGTTCTACCAGTGTTTGTGTTAGTGCGTTATGTTCCACGTCATATCGCGCGGACACCCATCTAGCTAGTTAATATTATATATATTAATGTGTTTTACGAAGGGAGTTGACATACACACATGACCAAACAGCCCAATGGAATAAACGTCGACATCAAAAGTTGCAGGTTGTCAAATCCTTGTTTTTTGGAGTGGGCCGTATAGGACTAAATGACCTGCACAAAGGACCGTTTGGGCCTAAATGATCGTTTGGGCCAAAAAAGTTGAAATTAGAAAATGAGTGACGGTGAATGATCTGATTTGATGTAATATTTTATCCAAACGTATATATATATATATATATATATATATATATATATATATCGATCAATCATTTAATTTCATATTCAATATCGGTTATCTCTCTTAGTATTTAAATTGGCTTGTTAGTCAATTCATAAAACCGTAAGAGACGACTTGGTTCGATGATTTATTCGGTGAATCGCTCGCTACTAACGGAGGTGATAACCCCAACCCCGGCGACGGTTACAGAGGTAATTTCAGGGATCATTATAGTTACGGTGGTGAGTATAATTATGGAGCTAATCGCGGAGGCGAAGGGGGTAGTTACGTTGTGGTACTCCTTACAGCAACAATAACGATAACAACAACAATAACGATGACGAACCTTCCGGGAGCAGCCACGGCGATAGCAAAGGGGTGTACGATGCCACTCGGGTAGAACTTATATATGCTTACGTTATTTAATTATTTAATTGTTCATTTTGAGCGTTATATAACATATTCGTTATAAACAGATGTTATTTAATTGTTCATTGTTGGAACATCCAGATATTTCAGAACGGTATATTAACTTATTAAAGATGATGACTTTCAATGTATTCTTATTTTGAAAGTATTTTTGAATGGTTCAAGTCCAAGAAACGCGAAGATTTATATGATTTACGTATTTACCGAGCTTAAAGTTAATGACGAGACGAGAAAAGTATTTTCGAGGCGGAACCGAAATTCCTTCTTAGAGGACTTGAAGATTTTTGAAGATTTTGGACTTCAAGTACTCTAAGAGCAAAGTTAGAGAACTTACCAAGTTGCTCTTTTAGTGGACTTGACATTGCTCTTAGCGGACTTGGACATGCCAACATCAATCAGCCCCACAAACAATAAAAAAAGAGTCCACTAAACCTAGCCTAAATAAACAAATAACTAAAAACATGGAATTCCCTAATTCTAATCGTCACTAGTATCTACTTCCTGTTGTTGTTGTCACACTTGTAATTTCAAAATAAAATTTACAACATGCAGTCAATTATGAGCATCTCAATCATCAAAGAGGAAAATCAAGATTCAATAAAATTTCAAAGTTTTCAAAGATTATTTGTTCTGTATTTAGTTTCTATTTCTTTAAGGTTAGTCTCTAATTTTTTTATTGTTGCTTTCTTCAAATATAAAATAGATAAATAGATAATTGTTATTTAGTTTGATTTGTGATTCTTATTCTTGATTTCTTCATGCATTATTAGTATATTATGTATTTTTTAATTATATTCTAATGACAATGTTTTTGATTTCTATGTTGTATTTGTATTATGTGACCGACCTGACCCGAATCAATTTTTTAATGTATGTTTCTATGAAATTGAAGCATTTAAAGATAATGAGTGCATTGCAAAAAAATTCTAGATCCGCCACTGCGACCCATCACCGCATAGAGTAGTTATCAGACCGTCCCACCTACCCCCGACTTCATGCGTGAGGCGACCAAGATGTTGTGTGAGTCGACTGATTTGCTACGGGCAGTGCACGACATTCTAGAGTGGACGATTGCGGCTATCAGGGCTAGCTAACGAGCGTGGTGTAGCTATTCTACGAGTGCTTTCCATTGAGCTGTTTGTGAGGGGAGATGAGGCAGACGCTCCACCACTGTGGTTGTGTTTTGGTTAACTTATCATGTATGTTATTTGACTAATAATGGATGCTATTTAGATTTTGATGTATGTTGGTTTTGATGATATTTGGCTTCTGATATATATGAGAATGATATTTATTAAAAAAAACACTTGATTTTTATAATATTTTAGGAAGTCACTGGAAAAATTATTGTATTTACAAAATAAATTTGTAACAATTATAAAAATTATGAAATCAAATAATTTCTTGACAATATACCTTAAAACTTACTTATTATAAAAATAATAAAAAGATATTATAATTTTTTTTAAATCACTTAAAAAGGCTACCCAAAGCCGTAAAAAATCCACCAAATTTATCAAAAACCTTGATTTTTAAAGACCTTTTATAAACACACAAAGGATTTACTTGTTACTAATACCAGTCTCTCTTCTTCTTTAGTCCTTTTTTTTCACTCCGATAGTATCATAGATTGCGTCAATGCAGAGGAAATGAATACATTTTATACTATACTATTAGATAATCTAAGTTTAAGTGAACTAGATCTTACGGAGCCTACTCATGTATGACATGATTCGTATCTGATCATAGAAAATATTGTCTTTAAGCGAACTAGCTTATCCTCTGTATGGGCTTACGTGATGGTTGGAACAAGATTGCGACCAGCTACGCCAACGGTACGGATGAACTATTCCCTCCTTTCTGGGAGGTCGACTACATGTATGTTCCAGTATACATCAACGGGCTGAAGAATGGTAGTTGTGTGGTACCGACATGCGGAAGATGGAGATGCTGCAGTTTTAGAATAATCACGGGTACCATAAAGGGTATACACGGTTGGTGTTTGATCATTTATTGGATACGATGCTGATATGTTTCAGAAGGCTGCTGGAGGAGATACATTACCGGCGAAGGTACAACAAACCTTACATAGGATCGGGGTAGAAAGTTCTCACGTTTGCCGCTAACGAAGATTTCTACCAACAAATGGTACCAGTCTAGGTCTGGATTCCGGAGTACTAGCCTGCATGCTGATGCAGAAGCTGGTAGAGAAAGTCATTGGCTATGAACAGGGATTTCAAAGTGACTTTTATGGCTTATCGGCTACATATGGCTGAGCAGTTCTATCACTGTCGTTTTGAACCCGGTGGTGGTCGTGGTTAGGTGTATTTCATCATTCTAGTTGTTTTCTCGTATCTGTATTACTATCTATTTTCAATAATTATTTCTTTACAAAAGTCAAGTCCAGCAACCCATAAACATTTTTTACAAGCCTTATCTGTTTATATCCATGATGATCACACTTTGAAAACAACCCTCTTATTTGTGGGCTCCTGATTGTTGATTTTTACGGTTGACAGAGCCAAGATAATGATTTACTTTAAGTCTTAAAGATTTTATGATTCCAAAGGATGTTATAAATAGCATAGAAGATCAACTACAAATATTTAGAATATTACATCACTGATCTGAATACGTAAAGTTACAACGGGAAACAAAAATAGAAAATTACATCATAAAGATGAATAGAAGGTTAATTTTTCCATGGGGCGTCCTAATATTGCGGAACACACCATGAGGTGTTGTCGTAGAAGGTCTTCAGGAGTTGGGTTCACTGGAGGATGTGGTGGGTTACCTGGAGGTGGGTTAACCGGTTCAAGAGTGTCCACAATAGCTAAAAGATTATCTAGGTCCATACTCATGTCATCATCGTCTCCAAGTTCATCAAGGTCCATTTCATCATGAGGAGGGTTAGTTGTTCTTCTTCATCCGGAATAGCTAGAAATTCATCCAGGGGCCAAACCATTTCATTAGCTTGAAATTCACCCTGAGGGGGTACAAACTCATTAACCAGAGGGTTTTCCGGTAGGTTAGCCAGTTACGGAGGTGGTTTTGGAACTGAAAAAACCTTGTTGGGTCGACATGGCATTGATGATATCTAAACATCGTGTGGACCAATACTGGTATTTATAGGTTACGTTTCCAACGGCTATATTTCCAACGACTATATTTCCAACGGCTATATTTTAAACTATATAAATCATACATTTCAGCATTTTCCTTCATCTCTCAAGAAGACCAATGGCTTTTAACAACAGACGCTCATAGTCGACTCATTCAATAAATGAGTACGAGGAAGGGTTAATTGTTGATGATGTATACTCGTTAAAATATGGATTATTTCACCATAAATTTTTTTCATTACGGCCACTTCACAGCAATACCAAGGAGGGGATACGAGAGCGGTGTATGTACTCTCGTTGACTACCTAGACGCCAATACGTTTAGACTTTCAATATGACGTTAACATGCAAGATCTGGGGTGGTATGAATCCAAAAACAGTGATTTCACTTGATCTTACAAGGGGTTGCAGTCGTTAAGAAACGAAGAAGACGCTCGTTGGCTAGCCTCGTACAATGATACAAACGATAGCATGAGTGTATTTCTGTACGTTGTGCGTAGCGAGTTAAGCGCCAGCACCGACGAAGACTTGCTGAGGAGCCGTCAAAACTTTCTAAGTGAAGACTCTGCGAGAGGGTTGTTTGTATAGTTTCAAGAACGGGTTAGATGAGGCTCTTCGATTTTATTATTTACGTTTGTACCGTTTGTACTGTCTTAAATTACGTTTGTAATTTTCAATAAAATTTCAAATATAGTTTTAATCTTGTTATAACGTCTACTTTATTATGGGTATTCTAAATAAATTCAATAGAAGTTCAAAGTCTATGTGTGTGTATTCTGGAAATTGAATAATTGAATTACTACAAACGTTCATCACTATTCCATCAAAACAAATGTATTCACAACAAATTTTATGAGATCATCATTCTTGAAGTTGTTTGTGAAGTTGTCAGGTGAATTCAGACCAATGATGTTATCGGGGAAATAAAAGTTTACCTCAAGAATTACATGTGGAATGTGGTCATGGTTTCAAGGCTTGTAATCTAGAACTTTTGAAATTGTTTCAGCTAGGAGTTTGCCCAGAAGCTGTAACCCATTTGCAAGTTATGAAGGATATGTTGAGTGTCAGGTGTCTGCAGAGGCAACCAACACTGATATGTTGTGGCTTCAAACTCACCTGGAAGTCATTAACAAAGGGTATGAGACCATTAAATACAGTTTGCTTATAGAAACGAAATAAAATGTGGTTTTGGCTAGAAAAGCTTTGCAGGGTGTGTTGCTACACAACAAAGGGTTGAAAGGACAAAATGTGTGGGAGTACTGCGTCTCGTCAAAAATAATCTAAATGACAACATCTTGGTTTTTAAAGTTAAACTAGAGTCGTGAGTAAATCATCATGTCAAACCCAAACGATTGAGAAGTTCTTCATCGAATTGGAATTTAAAGCTAAAATATAGTCTCAAGAAGGTTTGTGAGGTTCTTCATCAACTTTATTATTTTACATTAGTACTATATTCATTTTAGTATTTTACTATCGACTATGATGAATATATATTTTTAATTTGTATAAAAATATATTTCAAAAATTCCAAATAAAGTAAAATAATTAAAAATATTCTAAAAGTTCAAAATATAAAGTAAAATATTTTAAAAAATATTGCCCACGGTCATTTGGGGCCATACGGGCCAGTATAAAAAACATGAAAATTAATTGTTTCATGTCTCGTATCTCGGGAAAATTTTAGATCGTTTGATTCCAAATGACCGTTTGGATATTGTGTGGATATCAAAACTTTGTGTGTGTATCCTGAACCTTTATGAATAAGGGTGGGATTCAAACAAATTCTAATTTTATAATAACATTAACTATCATAAAAATTGTGTAACTATGTCAAAAGTGTGTGATCTAAAGGGGCAATTAAATGGTAAACAAATCATAATAATTCATGTTTACTTTTACCGAATCTTAGAAAAAATATAAGGCTATGTGTACTTATAACCCCCCACTCATGGGGGTTATGCGTCATGTGTCCGCCACATCATCAAATGGGGGTTATGATGAAAGTGGTGTAGTGGTAACCCTCCTATAACCCCCTACCAATCATTAGCTAATTATTTATTTAATCATTTTTTATATAATTTAATATTAAATATATTAAAAAAAAAACTACAACATTCATTAAAAAAAACAAGATCCATAAAAAAACTAGAAGTTTAAAAAAATTACAACATTCATTAAAAAAAAATACCACGAGGAGATATTGTGATTGTTGTATAGAAGAGAGAATTAAAAAAAAAAATGAGAAAGAGAAGAATATTGTGTGTTTAAAAAAAGGGTAGAACTAGAGAGTTAATATATAAAGTGTAAAATAGTTTATTGACAAAATTACATATTTTGTCCTTTAACTTTACCGAATTTTCATCTTTGTCCTTTAACTTTACTAATTACACTGAATGTCCTTTATCTTATTTTTTCGTTCACCTTTTGTCCTTTTTAACAGAACTCGTTAAAACCCACCGTTAAGTCAAGGGTATTTTTGTCTTTTTACCTTTAAGGGTATTTTTTAGTTAACTAAAGGAGGGGGGAGTCTTATGTAATTTTTCGTTTATTTTTCTTTTGTCTTGATGGTGGCCGGACTCTCTCCCAATGCTTTCTTCACCCGTTCTCGCCGCCGGCATCGCTATCTACTACATCTTCTCCATTTTGTTCGGAGGATCCCCAAACACCATCAACCTAGGTCCAGGTCTTTCGACGAAGATGTGCAGCCTCTCCCGCCGCCGGTTCTCGGCTTGGCGAGATTTCCGAGGAGGACCTCAGAGCCTGTCCCGTTGGTGTTTTTCAGCTCGGCGAGATCTCCGGCGACCTGCAACTCCGGCGACTGTCCCGTTGGTGTTTTTCAGTCCCTCCCACTGGCCCGAACTGCAACTCCGACTGAATCGGTAACCACCACCACTGCTCAAGCTGTCGCAGCCGCTGGGGAGGATGAAACAGAAGATATCACGACCGGGGTTGTGGGTTTCGCGGCTGAGCTCTTGCTCGCTTGAAGCCGCCGCCTCTGGGTGTTGCTGCCGCCGCTAACTAGGAAAAAGGGGGAGGAGAGGGAGATGGATCATTGCGAGGGTCATCGGAGATTGGATGGTCGATGGGAGGTTGCCGAAGGGTTGCCGGAAGTGGACGCAGGAGATGCGCGAGGTCGCCGGCCAATCTTCCCTCCTTTCTTTCTTTTTTCTCTTTCTTTTCTTTGTTTTTTGTTCTTCTCGTATGTGGGGAGGGTAGATAAAGGATAAAGACAAAAGAAAAAGAAATGAATAATTACATAACACCCCCTCCCCTTTTATTTAACTACAAAAAATACCCCAAAATGTAAAAAGTCAAAACTACCCTTGACTTAGCGGTCGATTTTAACGGATTCTGTTAAAATGGACAAAAGGTGAACGAAAAAAATAGATAAAGGACATTCAGTGTAATTAGTGAAGTTAAGGACAAAAGATGAAAATTCGGTAAAGTTAAAGTACAAAATATGTAATTTTGTCTAGTTTATTTAAAAAATATAAAGTTTTCGACCGTTCAACGGTCAAAATTTGAAGCTAGTTAAACCTTAACACGGCGTCATGAACATAACGCCTTCGACCTCCAAACCTAACATTGCGCCTCGGGAGGCGGTGCGGGACGTTATATGAGACGTCATGTTACAAAAATTTATCCCATAACGGCCCCTACGGCCTAATAAACAAATAGAAACAAATACTTTACACAATGCAACCTATTTGATCGATCAATTAAAATTAAGATAACAAAGTTATATGACATGTCAAATCGCTAGGTGTCGTGACCAAGAGACGCTTTCGAGTTGAAGCCTGAAGGCCCCTGCCGCTTACGACAAATGTTTCTCCCTTTACAGATAAAATACGAGTATTTTATAATTAAACGATTATATAAAAAAGGAAATGTTAGGTGATAATCTGACATTCGAGAGACATATAATAACAAAACAAGAGTCTGGGCAAATTGTTCTACCATTATGATTTATGCCATGATCCGGGTTTTTATTTATTTATTTTTTTATCTTTTTTATGAACGGCCAGTTAACATTAACAAGAAAAAACTAGCAAGACGCTAGCAAAGTATTAAATTTTATTTTTTTTAGTTAGTTACCTATATGTATTTCGGTTGGTTTATGTCACCGATCGCATTTGATATTCAGTGTCAAGCTGTGCGGAGCAACAAGTGTCCACTTAATTTAATTTATATTTTTTATACGAGATAAATAATAAAAGCAACACAATTCAAGCATCTTTAAATGGATATCTTGTAATAAAATGATGGTTTGTCAATAAAATAATTATGAGTTTAAATCTATAAAGTGCAAGGGATCTATTAGAGTATTAGATATTATAGTTAATTATGAATTTACGGACCCATTAGGTATTTAGGGTTTAAAACCCATTCTCTATATATTAGAAATACAATTATTCAAAAATATGATTCAGCATTTCATAATCTTACAAAATCAAATGTGTGATTATTTAGATGTTAAATAAAACACAATCCGAATACAATGAGGCTTTTTCATTATTGAAAACCTAAATCAAAATAATTGATTTTTATGATTGAATCAAGACGAATTGATGATGTTTTGAATACGGAATGCTTTTACGTTTTAAACTTATTGGGTACGTATACAAGTTATCTAAAATAAGACTCAAAATGTATAAGAAAAATGTTATTGGGTTTTTCCTTTCTAAAAGTTTATTTTTTAACTTGTGTTTGTCTCTTACTTATTTGGAAAATTGGATTTAAATAATCGTAACTTTTAACTTTTAAGGGTTGACCGGTAATAATCCAACTTTCAATAATCACTCCCAGTAGTTTCAACTTACACCATATTTATCAATTGTGGTCCTGCCGTTAAAAAAAACTTAACACCGTTAAGTTTTTTATCCATTTTTTCAACCCCAATATTTGATCTACCATAACTTCATATCTTGATGAAAATTCAATCCGTAAGTTGTTATGAACTCGTGACGAAAAAACGAATCTATAGCAACAAGAATCATTGAAAACCGTTAAGAATTGCCAATCCACCATTGTTGAAGCTTCATGAAGAAGATGAAGTTGTGAAATTTGAAATCCGATCAAAACTCCATGAAAATCAATTCCGTGACTTGATGTAGATTCGTGAGTACATGCCAAATCTGCTGGAATCGATCAACAGCACAAACACAATGGAGTTGATACTCAATTTTTTTTATCCAGAGTCATGAAAAAGTTGTAACTTTGATGCTCTTAGTCATCCTCATAACCCGTTTAAAAATTAAGCAATATGAATTTAGTTTTGTTCGGTTTTTCGTCACGAGCTCATAGCAACTTACGGATTGAATTTTCATCAAGAGTAGAAGAAATTATGGTGGATCAAAGACTGATGTTGAAAAAACAGGATCTTAGGTTTTTGGCGGGACCACTATTGATAAATCGGGTGAAAGTTGGGACCACTAAGAATGATTATTGAAAGTGAATTTATTGATGACTTACTCTCAAAAATTGGGATTATTTAAATCCAATTTTCTTACCTATTTTTATATATAAATTCAATTCTCATTGTAACGGGTGAAAGAATTCTACCGGTACTAGTTACATTCTTTATTCCTTTTTTTATTAATGTGTCGGTTACTTTGATTAAAGTAATTATTATTTTAGATCCTCAACTAATATTTAAATCAATCTGACAATCATATGAGTCGTATAGGTGCATGGTGCTATACGACTCTTATAGGTGTGTGTGAGTATGTCGTCGGAAATTTTTTGACACTATCTATATGAGTCGTATATACGACCCATATATGTGACAAATAATTTTTTAATATGTTTATCTTTTTTATTTTATTTTTAAATATAGATTGAGTTTTCGTTAAACTTACGTGACTCGTATTTTATTTTTAAAATGTAATTTTGTTATGTTTATAGGAGGCTCGCCGCTCACGTTACACATACCTTGTATGGTAACTATTCAGAATATTATATTGTTTCAAACAATTGGCATGCGTAACAAGAAAAAAACTATCTGATCATTTGAAGTTATTACCAGATAAAACCAAACTATATGACCCATATAAAACTATGACTCGTACAAAAACAAAACTATATGACCATTATAGGCTTTCAAGTTCAAGTCTTTGATTATTAAAATACTTGCAAGGATTCGGTCAATATTCTTTTGCGGGATGTCGAAGATGGAAAGATGCATGGATGGATTGGAACTGGGTTATGGTGTCAAAAGAAAACTGTGGTATTGGAATTGGTTCTGTAGAAGCTTTTAACAAGGTGCTTTTACTACAATGGAGATGGAGGTTTGTTATTGAGGCGGATAGTCTTTAGGTGAATACTATTTTTTCTCTGCATAGTTCATGTGTTGGGAGTTTATGTAGTGTTAAATGATGAATAGTGTTTGGCAAAGTATGTTGAAGTTGTTTATAATGCTTGATAACTCGAGTCAAATTCCTAATAATTTGATTTCTAAGAGGGTGGGACAAGGGGATGAAACGAAGTTTTGGAAGGAGTGTTGGTGTGATAATCCCGTGTTTGTTGGTCTTTTTCCTAGGCTGTTTGGGTTGGAGAATGATAAAGATTATATGGTTTATCAAAGATGTAATGGATTAAATTGGTCTTGGAGGCGTGACTAATAGCCTGTATTATTTTGTATGTATTATTTAGCTCTCATATATCTATAGGGGCCAATGTTGTAAATATGTTTCCTATATGTACGTGATTCATGGGTCGAGAATAATCACTTTGAATCATTCATTCTATCGTCTTCTCCTCGAAGAATCAAGGAAAGCGACGGTGGCTTTGAACAGTGCCGCCGTCGCCGGCTCCGCCCTTCATGCCGCCGGTCCGTCTCGCTCTGCATCCTCGTCTCGGTCAGACTCTCAATTGGACAATCAACCCACTGCCCCCCAGTCGGATCGGTCTCGCCATCGGAACAACTCTCGCCATAGGAACCAAGGAAGGCAGCGGCCTCGTACTGGTGGAAAGGGCCTGACCAATTCATTTGGTCACTTGCAACCTCAATGGCCCATGAACTTCACTTGGGCAGGCCCGGCTCCAAGCCCAAATATGCGGCCCACCTGGTTCCCCAATCAGTCGGTTCCCCCCTGTCCTTTTCCAACAGTGCCGCCAAACTCAAGTGCAGGGATCCTTGGGCCAAGACCGCCTCAAGCTCACTTCGCCGGTTACCCCGTGGCTAACTCATCGCAAGGCAATTACAACACCACGGGACTTGAGCAAGCCATGTACACTGTCAACCTAAACCCCCCCCCCCCCCCGACAACCACTGGTATCTTGACACCGGGGCAACATCTCACATGACCAACGATCCAGGTAATCTCACGTCTGTTTTTAATATTGGCACTACTCAAAATATTACGGTTGGTAATGGTTCTTCCATTCCCGTGACTAGACATGGCAACCACACCCTAAAGCCCCCCTTCCCACCACTGCGCCTAAATAATGTCCTCCTTGCCCCTTATTTAATTAAAAACTTATTATATGTTCGTCGACTCACTACCGACAATCATATTTCTATAGAATTTGACCCGTTTGGTTTTTTTGTCAAGGACCTCAAGACCAGGGCACCTATCCTACGATGCAATAGTGCCGGTGATCTCTATCCACTCCATCCTAGCCTTCTCACCCTTCTCAAGTCTCCATCATCTTTTGCTGCTATTTCTCATCAAGTTTGGCACCAACGTTTGGGTCACCCCGGCCCCGACCGCTTGCATCATCTTAAAAATAATAATTCTATAGAGTATGGTAGAATAAATAAAGACATTTGTCAGTCTTGTGTATTTGGAAAAAGTACTCGGTTGCCTTTTGTTGATTCTAGAACCTTTACTTATATGCCATTTGACATTATCCATAGTGATTTGTGGACGTCACCGATTGTGAGCACCGGTGGTCATCGTTTCTATGTTCTCTTTATTGATGATAAAACCAATTTTTTGTGGACATATCCAATTGCTAAAAAGTCACAAGTTTTTGAGTGTTTCTCACATTTCTCAACTTATATCAACACTCAATTTGAACGAAAAATTAAACAATTCCAATGCGACAACGGAAAAGAATTTGCAAACCATCAATTCAAACAATTTTGCAAACAAAACGGGATGGTTTTTCGTTTTTCGTGTCCATACACGTCATCCCAAAACGGCAAGGCGGAGCGTACCATTTGATCAATCAATAGCATCATTCGGACATTGCTTTCTCACGCTTCGCTACCACCCACGTTTTGGCACCATGCTCTCGCCATGGCCACTTATATTCTCAATATTCTCCCCACCAAAACAACCCAATACCAAACCCCCACCTTTCTCCTCTACAACCGACATCCGGCATACGATCACTTGCGCGTGTTCGGTTGTCTTTGCTACCCCCTATCCCCCCCATCCTCAATACATAAACTAAATACTCGCACCTCAGCCTGCGTGTTTCTTGGTTATCCTCCCAACCATCGAGGCTACAAATGCCTCGATCTTATCACACATTCAATCATACTCTCCCGTCACGTTTATTTCAACAAGAGCTCATTCCCCTACAAAGACCGCCAAGCTTCCTCACCCACCCTTCATCCCTATCGGTTCCTAACCCAGCCCATGCACCCTCTTCTTTGGTCTGATGACAATGATCAAACTCCAAATACCCCCCATATGCCTCAGGCCCACCGGGTTCCTCCACAGGCCCAACCGGATCCATTGCAGCCCACCCCTCCCCATAATACTTCTTCCCCCTCCTCGGCCCAAACATCATCATCCAGCCCACATTATTCACCCGCCACCAGCCCTCCCTCGTCTCCTGCCCCTTATGCATCCACCTCCATTGTACCTTCCAACTTCACCCAAAACCCACAACCAAGGACTATTCATACCAGATCTAAATCCGGAATAACCAAACCGAAAAAAATATTCAACCTACACTCCACACACGTCATACCGATTCCGAAAAACCCCCAAGCCGCCTTGTCTTGTCCAGAATGGAAAACCGCTATGACCGATGAGTTTAGTGCCCTTCTTAAAAATAAGGCCTGGGAACTGGTTCCTCGGCAACTTAACATGAATATAATTCGGAGCATTTGGTTATTCAAACACAAGTTTAAGTCGGATGGTACCTTAGAGCGATACAAGGCTCGGCTTGTATGTGATGGACGTACTCAACAGGTCGGGATAGATTGCGGAGAGACTTTTAGTCCAGCTATTAAACCAGCCACCATTCGGTTGGTCCTATCCCTATCTCTCTCTCACTCTTGGGATATTCATCAGTTAGACGTATCCAATGCCTTTCTTCATGGTAATCTCCATGAAACAGTCTATATTCATCAACCCATGGGATTTCGACATCGGGATTATCCCGACCATGTTTGTCTTCTCAAGAAATCTCTCTACGGGCTCAAACAAGCACCTCGGGCTTGGTACCAGCGGTTCACCGAGTATGTTTTATCACTCGGCTTTCATCAAAGCAGGTGTGATAACTCTCTATTTGTCTACCGCCATGGGTCGGACATGGCCTACCTTCTCATTTATGTAGACGATATTATTCTCACCACCTCTTCTAGAGCTCTCCGTTCATCTCTTATGTCGAGTCTCGCAAAGGAATTCGCCATGAAGGATCTTGGCCCGCTCAGTTATTTTCTCGGCATTGCAGTCAAACGCACTGCCAATACCTTGTTCTTGTCACAAGAATCCTATGCTCGCGATATCATCGATCGCGCATCTATGGCCACGTGCAAATCAACTGCCACTCCTATGGACACAACCTCCAAGTTGAGTAGCGAGTCCGGACCGTTATTTGACAATCCTACACTCTACCGCAGCTTGGTCGGCGCTCTTTAGTATTTAACGTTTACTTGGCCCGACATAACATACGCGGTTCAACAGGTGTGCATGCACATGCACGCCCCGCACCTGGATCATTGGAATGCATTAAAGCGTATTATACGATATCTTCAGGGGACCACGCATTTTGGGTTGACTCTCACCGGCTCCACGTCAGACTCTCTTCTTGCTTACACGGACGCCGACTGGGCCGGCTGCCCTGACACTCGTAGGTCCACCTCTGGATACTGTGTTTACTTCGGGAGCAATTTGGTCTCATGGTCGTCCAAACGTCAAACTACTATTTCCCGATCCAGTGCCGAAGCTGAATATCGTGGAGTTGCGAACGTTGTTGCCGAACTCTGTTGGCTTCGCAATATCCTACTCGAGCTTCATCGACCCCTATCTCGTGCTTCGGTGGTCTACTGCGATAACATTAGTGCGATATACTTGTCCGGGAACCCCGTCCAACACCAGCGCACCAAGCATATCGAACTAGATATTCACTTCGTCAGAGACCATGTTAGACGCGGATCGGTGCGCATTCTTCATGTCCCGTCTCGGTTTCAGGTTGCTGACATATGGACCAAGGGATTACCGCGCATTCTATTCGAGGATTTCAGGTCCACTCTAAGCATCCGGCCTCCTCCCGCTTCGAGTGCGGGGGTGTAATAGCCTGTATTATTTTGTATGTATTATTTAGCTCTTATATATCTCTAGGGGCCAATGTTGTAAATATATTTCCTATATGTACGTGATTCATGGGTCGAGAATAATCACTTTGAATCATTCATTCTATCAGTGACATTTGGGGGGGGGGGGGGGGGCACTTAGCAAGCTCAGTTTGAAGAGCTCATGAACATCATTGCCAATGTTCAATTGTACTCAGAATCGGATTCATGGTCTTGGAACCTTAACGACTCAAAATTGTTTTAAGTTAAGAAGGTGCGAAAGTATCTTGACGCTATTAGCCTAAGTTCATGTCCGTGACATACATTGTGGTTTAAATCGGTACCTCGTAAAGTGAATATTTGAGCTTGGAGAGTGGTGGCAAATAAACTTCCAGCCCATGTTAATTTAGTTAGAAAAGACATAGATGTCCCTTGTATTCTCTGTCCCGTGTTAATTTAGATAGAAACAACTATGACCTAAGGGCTTTTGGCCTAAAGATATTTTGGTATTGTTTTAAGGAAGAATTGCATACCACCCTACTTCTTAAAGTTGCATATTTATAAAAAAAAAGTTTATGATGAGAAGGGGTTATGCCTACACCATTTTTTTCTCATAACCTCATTGCTGACTGGACTGCCACATGATAGAATTTGCCCAAAGGAGAGAAGTTATAGCTACACATAGCCTAATACATAATGTACAATACTCTTTAAGCATGATTGGGAAAAATATACAATTTCTCAAGATTAAAAGGAAAGATATACGAATACCACTTATTTAAATGTTCATTTATGAGAAATTGACAACTCAAGTCTCATTGTGAAAAAGTGAAAAAAATAAAGTCGTTAAGAAAAAAACTAGAAAGACTATGAGTTGTGATAATAAATGAGACACCTTCTATTTTTTAACCGTGTGTTTAGGCTCGACGCAATGCCTCTTTATATACTTATCTTTAATTTTAGACAAAACTTGTTATTTCCAGGAAAACCATGTCTCCAACCCTGAGAGTATTTTTGTTTACACATGATTTTAAATCCAAACCCAAAACTTTATGGTCTCAAGCCCTCCCAAATCCTATTAGAAGGCGAGTAAGTATACTAATCGTAAATGAGATTTCTGCTAGGGGGTATCCCGATGTGAGTTTGTAAGCCTTTTTTACGACAAATCTGTGAGTTTGTAAGCTTAGCAGGACTTTTTGTAAAGTTTGAAGAGACAAATCGAGAACTATTTGAGTATGACATTTTTACACTAGCAGCCTTATTGTTCACCTTCTTGTGCACCATAATACCCCTTCAACTCAACATGCTTTGATATTTATAACCCTTAATAAAAACCACAAAAACAATAATATAAACCAAAATAAGCAAACTTAGAATTATCAATACTTTATAATTCTAAATTAGGAGAGCTGAATTTTAAACTAGACCAATTAGTAAACCGATAAGAGATTTGATATTGATGATTAATCTTAATGAACAATGACATAGCTGACATAGCGTCTCATACACTATTTATTTTCGTTTATTTTTTAAAACCCCTATATATTAGCATCACTAAATGTGTGATACGAGATTTTATGCCGCACGATGCGACAAGTTTACAAAAAACAGAATTTTAAATATGTAAAACTGGATTATTAAATTCGGAGAATGAATGAAGAAGTAGGAGAGTGTTTGTTACTACGATATTGACATCATGTAAAATTGGAGTAATCATCAATTCTTCTATTCCCTGCTTCCAACAAAACCGAACGCGAGTCAATTAAAAAAATACAAAATCATCTTATACAACCATATTAAAATTTTGAAACCTAAATGCGAATCAAGTAAAATTGGAGTATTTGTTACTTTTGTTGGGGGGTGGGGGTCGCGATTCTCAACCAAATGGTTCCATTTCATGTCATCTAACTTTCATAACATTTAATTTCCCCTAGATGAAAAGAAAAAAACAAGTATTATTTTTCTTTTGCGACACCAATGACAGGCTGATATGTGTCATCATTTATATATATTTAATTTATGTATTTTTTAGAAAAAAACTTTTATTTATGTAATACTAGTTTTTTATCTCCGTATGTTACATGGGTTAATTCAAAATTTTGTAGTGATGTTAAGTTTCTTTTTTTTATTAATTAAACTATGACCAAACTTTTTGTTTATTATATAGTATAGAGTATAGATAGATATAGATAGATGTAACTTAATAAACTATATTATATATTAAATTAAGTAATTAAATAATTGGTTATTAAATAATTTAGAAGACAATAAATAAATAATTGGTTATTAAATAATTTAGAAGACAATAAATAAATAGTGGATATATATATATAGGGTTAGGTTCAAATGAGAACTTTTGAGAACTAAATCTCAACCACAAATTTCAGAAGGGGGACCACTACAATTCATGGGAGGGGGGATACATGTAATAAACATGTGGCTCAAATTAGTTCTTTTTAGTTTTCAAATCAAATTGGTTCTCAAATAATCCTCTCCCTATATATATATATCCAAAATTAGAAGATGCGCTACAATAAATAAATAGTGGATATATATATCCAAAATTAAAAGATCGGCTTGTGAATGTTTATTGACGAGAAAAATTGTTGAGGATGAATGTGGTGATGTCACATGGCAAATTGTGGTGCCAAAAACTTTTCTTTTATTATATATAGAAGATAGAAGATAGAAGATATAGATTTCTTTATGGATTACTAATAGTTCTATTTTTTTATTAATGTATTCTAAAACTTTATTTTATGGTTTTTTTATTAGTTCTAAATTAACCTTTTTATGTAACATTCTATAAAAGTTTTATTAATAGTTATTACTCTTAAATTAAGTTGGTGTGAATTAAATAATATTAAAAAAATAAAAGTGTGGCGTTAAAAATATTGTGATGGATATATTACAAAGAAATACCAGAAAAGTGATACGTGATGATGTGACGGTGTGGTAGAAAAAAATGTAAGGTTGGAAAACCATTACAAACAACCAATTAGTATTCCTCGGGGTGTGCAAATTCATTTCTTCTTTTGACGGTGAATAAACATGTAATGCCAAGTCATTTCTTCTTTTAAACGATGAATAAACATCCTTTAAAATTCATTTCTAAAATCCACCTAATACTTATTTTGTGGGACTCAAACCCGCATCATTTTGATGGGAATAAACACATGATGCCAATAAGAGTAATAAGCCAAGAGCCATCAACATTATCAACAACAATTCATTGCTTTTGATGGTGATTCTAGTTATCATCATTCATCACATTATCAATTACCCTTAAACAACACTTATCCTAATTTCATTGCTTGCATTTATGTGTTACCTAATGAAGTCCCAGAACCAGTAAATCATATGCCAACAGATACCAAATCTTAAAAATCAATTAGCAAATCGAGTCAGCAAACACTTGAATCCCCAATTTGAAGTTTCAGGTTGGTGGAGGGCCATTGTAGGAGCTTTGAGCATCTGAAAATAGGCAGAAACCAATGGCAGCCAACACAAAACTCAGCACCACAATAACCCTGCCCTTCTCTTCATGCAAACTGTGTGACTCCTCAATCACCATCTTAACCAATGCATCAAAAAGCCTTTTGTACTTGGGTTCTAAATCAGCTGAATTCAAGACCTGGCACATCGATTCCCGACAAATCCTTAGATCATTTACCAATGATTCTATCTTGAATGAGTTCACGTCTTCTGCTGTAGCAGATGATGGCGAAATAAGTTGTGATGAAGATACAATGCAGCTCTGAAAAATTGAAGAGTAAATCCATATTAGAATAATATAACATTTTCTAGAATGTTCCTATTGTATATTTGTATTAGATAGGGGATCATAGTTTACCATATTTAGGCAATGTAATCTTGTATTTATACACATTGGAAGGTTAATGAGAAATCCAAACAATTATACGAAAACTATCAATCCAGATTAATATAAGCAACCATAAACGCTGATTAGTGTTTCAATTAACGCATTAAATTGAAACCAGAGCTGATAATCACTTGCCCTAAGAAGCAAATGAAAAAATGTATGCTAGATTTATAATTCTAAAGTAATTGTGTCTACTATTAGAGCAATTATTGCTTAAAACTTATTCAACATGAAGTAAATCAACATCAAATGATCGAAATTTCAATCTGATTGACAAGTATACCTCTGTGGATCCAGTGAATCGGTCTTCGTTAGAATCAAAAGCCTCTGAGACGGAAGAGATTTCGATCGACTGTTCTGGATGTTGAAGCACATCAGCGTTTTCAGAAACCAGATCGTTATCGGATTTTAAGCTAGATTTGCAGATCTGAGCGTAAAAACCTCAAATAATGAAAAGAACGATTTCAAATTAAACAATCAAATACGGATATAACGATTAAAACACCTCCACGATGAACTGATCTGAGATCGACGAGATCTTCTGGATTGACTCCTTCTCCGACGGATTCAATACCTCGTCATCTTCAGTAATCGAAGCGAAAGCAGAATTTAGGTTTCTTTTGATGCTCTGTTACATCAACTCAACAGATTCATCCATTACAAATGCATACGGACAGATGTGGAGTGATGATCGACGATTAAGAAGTAAAAACAGTGAAAATTGATACGGATTGAGAGTGGCTGACCTTTTGCTGCTGGCGATTTGGCTTCTTCGATGGAGTGTTAATCGGTTTAGGTTTCCGATTGGAAGAAAGCGGTAGAAGTTCCTTCCTCGTTGTTTGAAGATCATGATGATAATCTCTCATCTCTCTCTTTCTCTCTCTACAGGCATAAACGGTTATGTATGGCGCCAATTTCGAAAGTAGTTAAATATCGAGGGTGTGCGATGTTCTACTGTTGTTTTAGGTGTAAATGTGTAATTACAAAAGAAGGAACTAACAATCCTACTCTAATAAACAATTACAACTCTTGACACATGTTAACACTATATTCATTCTCATAAAAAATTTCCCTCCCAAATCTACTCCTTAATAAATTCTTCTTGATTGGAAATTATTTATTATTATATAATCATGTTATATTTTTATTTATTTATAAACTCTTTTTTATTGGAAATTATATCGTATTATATAATCATGTTATATTTATTTATTTATATTTATGGAATTATGACAATCACATATTAATTTGCATCTTATTTTTATTTAAAGTTATTCTTTAAACTATTATTGTTTTTATTATATAATCATGTTATATTTTTATTTATTTATAATTCTTCTTGATTGAAAATTACATCTTATAATTTAATCATGTTATATTTTTATTTATTTATATTCATGGAATTATGACTCTCACATACTAATTTGCATCTTATTTTTATTTAAAAATTATTCTTTAAACTATTATTGTTTTATTTTAATAAATATTTAATTAAAAATTATAAATACCAATAAACACTTATTTATAAATACAAATAAACACTTATTTACCAATAAACGTTTATGTTGCATTTTTCAAATATAAAAGTAGAGACATGATCTAAATATTGTTTTTTGATAAAGTGGGTAAAGTTAACAAGACCATATTATGAATTACAACTTTAATTTTTTATTGTAATACGTTATTTCGGTTATAAGAATATGCATGAATTACCAACTATATATATTTTATAATGATTCAACTCGTATAACATACGGGTTCTATCCTAGTATATATGAAAATAATTATATATGTATATAAATTATAATTAATTAATTAAAAAATAACAAAACGAGAAAGAAAAATTTGAACTCTAGCTTGAAACAAAATTAAAAAGCCGAATTTGAATTTTAAAAACATAACTTGAAATTGAAAACGAGTCAAGCTCGAGCTCTAATTTATATATATAACAATTAGGATTCATTTCGTATTTACTGTACAAGGATGTGACCATTGACAGTGCGCCACATGTGCAAGTTTGCACGTGGTTGGTTTTGATTTTACATATTTTTTTTTTTGTTTTTCGCTTACTTTTTGTTAATATATACAATTCGTTTGTTTGCTTAGCAGGTTGAGTGAAGTGCCTTAGTGGTTTGTTGTCCAAGTTCTAAGTATGAGGTCATATGTTCGACTCCCAGTGGAGTGTTTTTTTTATTTTTTATTCCGGTTTTGAACCTCTGCAACTCCTTTTTTTTAGTGTTTTTTTTTTTAAATTCTGATTCCGATTTCGAACCTCTGCAACTCCCTTTTTTTATTTTTTATTTCTGCGCTGCTGGTAACGAAATATATTTATTGTTTATGTATTTTCACTATTAATGTTCATTTGTGAGAGTGATAGTTACTCATCTTTTAAACCAAGAGCTCTCATGTTCAAGATATGTTGGCTATTTTTTTTTTCCTTTATCTTTTAGTGGGTTTTGTCAACATTAATTTATAAAAAACAACAATAAAATCACAATGACAAATGCATTACCTGTCGTGTATGTATTTTGTTGAATGTATATTTTGTTTGAGGTGAATATGACTTATTTGCTTCTTTCACATTTACAGTATTTCCAACACCCATCTTCGTATTTATGCTATTATTTCTGACATCCGCCGCAACGCGCGGGATAGGTAAATTTCTTGTAAGTAAACAAAAAGGATTAAATTTATAATAAGCTATGCGATTGAACACCTCAATGATTTTCATATATCTCTATGTACCTTAAGCGAGTCAAATGGATGACATGAATCATAATTCACTTACACCGTTTTTATTTTCACAGCAATTCCTCGATATCTAAAAAATTAAAACTTTATTTTTAGTAGGAGTTTTGTTATAAAAAAGGGTTGTGATACAACTTGTTGCCCGGTTATCTGTCACTTTATTGCAATTTGATCTTATATTATTAAAAAGATGGTTTCAAAATTATTTTCACAAGATGGTTGATGTTATTTTTTATTGTATAACAACGATAAGAGAATAGACAGGAGAAAAGAAGAACGGGGTATAGTGTATAATGAGAAAGTTTATCAAATTATAAGAGCAAGCGGTATGCTTACGCCAAAGTGGCGCCAACATCTATCTGGCAAATTATAGCGCCGTTAATTATACCCCTCACCTCCGCCAACTTCCGCCAAGTGATTGCGCCAAGGTGCTTGCGCCATATACTTCACGCCGCCATCTAAAGCTTTTTAAAAGAACCATCAACTCACATCTTTACACCTCACCACACCACACCACACCAAGTATACCCCATTTATGTTGTGTGGTGTTAAACTCCAGTCAGCGATGACGTGGCACGTGTTAACATTTAACACCACATGGATATACCGCATGCCCTAACGATAAAGAAACTATAACTTTTCTCTTCTCTGATCAACAAAAAGATTTTTTTAAGGGTTACCATCGCTATTAGTTAGGCGCCTTTTGAGAAATACAAATTTTGATTTTCTAATACTAACTCAACCCACTATGAGATTGGATCAAATCAGATTAAGATGACGATATGGGTTACCAAAGAAAAAGAACACATAACAAATAAAAGGATTAAAATCGAAGTGTTTTGGTATGGTGGTGTCTAGAGGTATAGGAAACGTGTTTCCTCACAAATGATCGAGGCTTGAGGAACAAAAGATGTAAATTTAGACTATGAACTGAATGATTAAAGAGTGTTTGACGTGGTCATTTTAAGAAGAGTAAACTATTATTTCCGTCTCTATGTTATTTTTATCAATTCTTTTGAAGTCTTCTATTTTTGTTACTGTGGTTTTAATTTTTGTCATTTCCAATCCACTTGACTAATATTGTTAGTATGTGGACTGAAATGACAAAAATAAAGAATTTTAAAATAATGAGTGAAAAATGTCATACTGAGGCAACTCTCGAAAATGACATTTTACTCTTATAAGAAATAAAAAGTTTATAATTAATTTTTTTTAATTTTAATTAAACCAAAATTCATAATAAAAGATTAGTAAAAAAATGACTATTTTTTAACGGCAAATTTGGATCATAACGGGGGCATCACCCACCCGAAGGGGAGGGGAGGGGGAATTGGTGTCAATTTATTTTCTTCCGAATCGAAAGGATTCGAAGAGAAAGTAAGTTGATTAAATTTAATTGTTTAACAATTATCAAATTACATTCAACCTGATTTGTTCAACATATTAAATAAGTGTATAATAGTAAATTGATTCTTTTCCTTTCCTTTCAACTCGCGAACACAATACAAATTACTTTCCTTTCCTTTCCTTCAAACTCGGGAACATGATATCCCATTGTCTACTTCTCATTCTTTTCCTTTCTTTTATCTCTTTCATTTACTTTCTTTTATATTCCTTAAGTAACTCGGAAACATCCCGAGTTTACTTAAAAAGGGAAAAGAAAAAAATGAGATGAAAGAAAGAGAAAAGAGTAGAAGGGGAACGATTCTTTTCTTTCCAAATCTTTTCAAATCGGAAAGAAAGAAAAACAATAGAAATGATCCAACTTTCCCTCCCTTTCCCTCTTTAAGTGAAACTCGGGAACACATTTTTTAATTTCCTTTCTTTTTCTCCTAAATGAAGCTTAGGAACATAATTTTTTTTTTTACATTTCCTTCCTTTTCCCTTTTTAAGTGAACTCTGAAACACAGTGTTAACGCTGTGTTCCAAAGTTTACTTAAAGAAGGAAAAGAAGAAAAAGTTAGATGAAATGAAGAGAAAGGCTGAGAAAAAGAATGATTCATTTTCTTCCAAATCTTTACAAATCGGTAGAAAGAAAAATAATAGAAAATAGTCTAACTTTCCCTTCAGTTTTTTTCTGAAACTCGAAAACATAATTTTTTGTTAGCCAATTAGGTACCTCACTTCAAAAAATGACTACTGAATTTGAAACCCTAAAAAACAAAACCCCCTCTGAAATTGAGAAAAGCACACAAAAAGCCCCTACTACCCAAATCCCCACTGTCGGAACGAAAGTGAGGAAGCAGGATGAGCGGGAGTGTTCATCTTCAACAACTATGGCAACTTCCTTACTCCACGCTTCTATTCAATCGCACCAAGCTCTACCAAGGTTTTCCTTCATTTCTTCTACGTTTCATACTAGCGATTCATCATCTATTCACTATAAACCCTAGTTTGTCAATTTCTGGTATATATATCGTAGCTTTTGGATTAGGTGCGTAGATAATCACCTTGAATAGTGATAAAATAGGGGGAACTTCCGGACCTATTTAATCCATCGATAGTTTGTAACTATGATAATGAGCAGAAATGTGATTTGAGTTCAATATTGTTCGACTAGCTCGTGCCTCACATCTTGCTGGAATCTGGTATAAGCTCTTTCTTAACGGATCGGCTCAAGTTGATTTTGTCCGAGTAACAAGCTTATTGGCTTGAATAAATTAGCTTATTAGGTATTGAATTATTTGAGAGTTGTAGAATTCGAGATTGTTGTTAACTTGTTACTTGATTTTTTTTGTTTTCTTTTCCAAAAAGAAAACATACAAAATCATCAAATTGTGAAAAACGAGCCGACTCGTTGATCCAGTAGCTGGCTTGAGTTGTATGGGATCCGAAGGCGAGCTCAGTTTCTGTCTCGGTTGGAAGTATTGTGTTGAGGTTGCTTGGCTTGTATTGTTATTGGCTTGAGCCTGAGCTGATGCTGCTCGGCTTGAACTAAACTCGTGAAGAGACTTATTTCCATGTATGGAAACTAACTGGTGAAAGTCTTACAGTTATCATGTATTGTTAGCCCTTTTCTGCTGCTACTAGTAATGCCCGTGCCGTTTAGAACTTTAGATGTGTGATCAAGGGATGTTCTTCACATATAGGAAAGAAAGGGGTTTGAAGTTTGATCCTCAAATGGTGGGAAAAAATAGCCAAATCCATTAATTTTTCTTTACTTGGATCAATTGGCATCAAATTGTCTAGATATAGCCTTCACTTTCTGTTTTTTTTTTCATTCTTTACATCATGATCATCAATTCATCATCATACTCAGTTAGGTGATACCTTGCAGGTTTGTACGCATTACCAAGAATGAAAATTTATTCCATGTGCTCCAGTAAACAGATGCAGACAACTACTTATGAAGTTGTGAAGGGAAGCTATTTGGAGACATCACATACCCAACAGGAAAACAAAATCAAGGTACTTCTGACCAAACATTATAAAATTTTTAATATGTAGCTGTCTATGTATATTAAATATTTAAATAAAACGTTTCTTTATTTGGACTTTGATCCTTATTCCTCAGCATGGTTATTCTGACAACAAATAGATATTACTCATTGTTAGGATACAGCAGTGGCACCCGTACCCGTGACACTTGATACGGTTGGTGCGTTCCAAAAGTTACCCATGGTGATGCCTTCGGTTGATATTCTTTATTCTTCACTAAGAAAGGCTAGGAGGGTCTCACCTACAAAGGGTAATCAACAACCACACTTTTTTTCACCTAGCAAAGTTATGTGGAAATTGATTGTTACCTATAGGCTTTAGTTTGCATGATTTGTAGGAATTGCTAATGCTGCTAAGCGTGAGAAAAACAAAGGTGCAAAACAACTTGACGCCCTAATGAAGGTGATTTTGAATCTAGTTATGAGCTAAGTGTTCAAGTTTTTAGATGTGTATATCTTGACGTCTCATATAAACTAACCGCTGTTTTTTTTTTTCTTTTTCTTTTCTGTTGATGATCTGTAGGAACTAACCCTTCCATTGAAATCTTACAAAGAAAAATTCCCAAATAAGAGACATTTGCACCCTTATGAACGGTCTCTTGTTGAGTTAACTTTGGGAGATGGGAATTATGAAGAGGTTTGTAACTTTGTATCCAATTTATGTATTTTTCTTGCCATCAATGTGTCATTTGTTTATGAAATCATGTAATTGCAGGTTCTAGGAAAAGTTGATTCTCTAAGAAAGAAATTAGTATCAGTTGGAAAAGAACATGCATCACTATGTGCTCAGGTTAGACCTCTGCTCTAATATGATGGGACATTTCTTGGTGGAAAAAGAGTGAATATAGGTCTTTTGTAGCAGTTTTTTGCTTTTCCCTAAAGACAATTAAGAGTGACATCTTCTTTTTGTGGCAACATGTGTTCTCCGGTGGAGATATGGGCTTCATGTTTGTAGTTACCAATTTACCACGAGCTAATATTCTCTTAGAATCTTTAATCTGTTTGATCAGCTCTGATTGACATCTATTATTATTATTATTATTATTATTATCTATATATTCAGCCGATAATCGAAATTAATTAGTTCTAAATAATTTTGAACAGTCAACAACAAAGCGGGAAGCAGAGGAGAGGTTAGCTGAGGTCAGTCTAAACTGCAAGAGTGACATTTGATTGTTCATTGTATTGACTATTCATTCCTTAAAAAAAACTTTCATATGTTATCTGTTGTAAATTTTCTGCAGGGAATAAAAAGACTTGAAGAGATTTTTCATTCTGATGGAAAAGCTGTTGATGAGTTGTTGCAAATAGCAAAGGTTCGGTAACATTGTCAAGCCATACTATCTACCCAATTTTTTTTCCTTACATTCTATCCTATATATCGGAGATATAAGGTTAATTTGCAAGAATATGATTAAACCTATTCACCTGTGAATGGGTTGACTAGTTTATTTATTTATTTTTTATTTTAACTGGTGAGGTGGGTATTTATTTTTTATTTTAACTGGTGAGGTGAAATAAAAAAATAAAAAAAAGCTGGTAAAGGAAGCACATCAAATGGGCTGAACGTCACCTGAAGTGTATTTTTAGTGCTATAAAACCTCCTAAATTGCTTTATTAAAAAAAATTAAATTAATATTGTAATAGAATAGATTTTCTAATCATATTTAACTCAATAGTTAACTATAAAACATTGACAAAAAAGTGTCTTGGGTCAACCAACCTGGCCCATATTAAAAGTGTACATATTTTGACCCGCAACACATCTTTTGCCCAACCCACCTGTTTTTGCCACTTTTGATGAAATGCATTATTTTGATTTGCAGAGTTTGAGGGCAATGCCAGTTGTTGATCTTGAAATGCCAACACTCTGCCTTGTTGGAGCTCCTAATGTTGGCAAATCATCTTTAGTGCGCATACTTTCAACAGGAAAACCTGAGGTATATGCTTTTTCTCCACTAAGTTTCATCCTCTAGGTTACTTTTCAAGCCTTTCATGTTTTTGTAAACCAGAGGTGACAAAATGGATGGTCAGGCTGGTAGAGTAATGGGTCAACGTGGTTCGAGTTAACACCTTTTGTTCATTGTTTATGTATGTTAAATAGTATTCTTAATTGTTTTCTTCATAAAACGATTTTTGGAGGTTGTATGTATTATAACAAATACACTGTGGCAGACTTTTGACCAGTTTCTGTGCGTTCGTGCAGATCTGCAACTACCCTTTTACAACAAGAGGAATTCTAATGGGCCATATACATTTAAGCTACCAGAATTTCCAGGTCAGCATTTTCTTCATTACTTGTTGATATATTCACTATATTGTCTTTATACAATGTTTGAAGAACCAGATCAAACCTGGTAGGTCTGTCAATGATCTCACACCTAATTAAATGGCAGGAAATGAGAAAATGAACACAATATTTACGGGTTGAAATTGACTGCAGGTGACAGATACACCTGGGATCCTAAGGAGACGTGATGGTAATACATTAATGCTTTGAATTATTGATGTTATATTTTTATCATAGTTATTTTTACCTCTAATATTACTAACGGCTACGTTTGTAATATTACTAATGGTAGACAAGTATTTACAGATTAAAAGTTCAGCAAAAATGGTAATGTGTGTTTTTATTAAAATTTTATTCCCTAACATAATTTGTGTTTTCATACGCAGAGGACAGGAATAATCTAGAAAAGCTAACACTCGCTGTGCTCGCTCATCTACCTACTGCCGTATTATTCGTTCATGATTTAACTGGAGAATGCGGGACCTCTCCTTCAGATCAGGTATTAAATTGTGGCTTATTTACTTTTGGTAACCATTAGAACCATTACGAAAAACTCACAAGATCCCATCAATACCATTGCACCACTGGGACCTCGTGGTAAAATGGTTTAAGGTAGGAAATCTTGAGACCTCTAGAGGGAAATCAGGTGCTTAGCAGTGCACTGCCCCTTGAAGGTTAAATCGCGGCTTGTTAAGTCAGAAATTATTCAACTAGCACCTGGATTTTAAGTTTCTTCCATATTTTGTCTCTGATAGCTCTTACATTCCTGTCCATAATGCAGTTTTTAATTTACCAAGAAATAAAAGAAAGATTCAGTAACCATTTGTGGATTGATGTCGTCTCCAAGTGTGATCTGTTGCAAGAATCTCCTGTTTTTTACATCACAGAAGACGCCGATGCTGATCATTCTGAATTGCTAAAATACCGAAAAATGGGACCCGAGGGAGCCATTCGTGTATCAGTAAAGAGTGAAGTCGGGATCAATGAGGTTAGAACTTGACATTGTGGTTGGATTGTTTAACGGGTCAAAATGGGTACTTTTGATGTGGGCTGAAACTGGTTCAGGTTTGCCTGCAGGCTGCAACCACCTTTTCCTGTTTTTTAGATTTTATGAAAATTGTTTTGTTGATTGTGGTTGAGCAGAAAAACAACCATAACCGAAAAAACTAAACCCAAATTACTGATGAAAGTTGGTTCAGTTTTGGTTACATACATTTACAAAACCAAACTAACCCAACTATTAGAAACCGAACCAAACCATTCTTTCGAAATATCAGCATCATTGAGGGTGGTAATGTTTGATATCGTCACACTTTTGTTGTTTTGGTTAATGTTTGAAAATCTTTAATCAACAGTGGAGGAGTTCATAAAATCCGGCTGTGGAACTGGTTTAAAAACTGCAACCGGTTTTTATAAAACCTGGCGCGGGTAGGGACCCGTTTGAAGTATTGAATTTGGAACCGGCTTAACCCTGACCAAACTGGACAACACCACATGAAAAAACCAGTTCCTACAAGAACCAGTTGTGACCACGCTTGACTAAAACCGAAACCGGTTCTTGAAAAACTCAGTTTGAGCACCTCTATTCAACAGTAAAGTCTGCATCAAATTTGTTGAAATCTTTCACATGTCAGTGCCCAAATTCGTATTAAATCCGAAATGAAGTCCCGGTGGCCTGTTCTGTTAACCAACTGAATCATAACCAAGCCTATTTTGTACAGTTAATTGATCGATCAATCTTCATTTCTTATGCATATTTTGCCTTTGGATCAATCTTTTTATGTTTTGCTACCAATACCTGATTTAACTTGTATATTATTTTCTTGTGTTGTTTTCCAGTTGAAAAGTAGAGTGCATGAGCTTCTGGCCTCTCAATCATCAAGACTAAACATTCAAAAAGCCGAGGACGAAACTAATGTTTCTTCTACACGCAAAGTTTTTATATAATATGGAACCTCCGGGTTGATCCGAGGTAAAACGGAGTACAATATTTGAAAGTACAACCTCGTGCAAGTCGAAGGAGAGATTCTTGGGTCCGGGGTGATATACCCGCGATGATGAACTTAGCCCGGGTGCAGGTTGCTAATGATGGTTCTTTTGAGGAGAAAAGTGATCATGGTTAGACAATATTGTGAACTAGATAATGTTGTGACAAGCGTTGATTTTTATACTAAACTGTGTAAAATCAAGTCTTCATGCTAAATTTATTTAGTTTAAATACATAATATAACCATATATATCAATCTTTTTTATTTCATTATTTTATTTTGTACAAGAAAGTAAAATAATTTTTATATTTTTGTAAGTTTCATCATATAAATATTATTCTGACTACAGCCACATGATTCTTGTACCCATTTTTGAATCTTAATGTGCCATCATAGATTGATTACGGATTTAACCGCTGAACTCGATACCTACAACAATGGCTTATCTAAAGGTATCTTGTTAAAAGCATTAGGCTTCTTTTTTATTTTTTTTTTTGAGAAAGCAACAACGATGATATAAACCACATCCTCATACATTGGTCGGTTTTTTAAAAGTTTTTATATGTTATTTGTTAAGGCTATCTGTAGTGATAACCCTCCTCCCTTGGGGGTTATGTGTCATGTGGCGAATGGCGTGGCAATGAGGGGTTATAAGGTAAGAGGTGTAGTGGGTTATGAAGATGGGGGTTATGAGGATGGGAGAACCAATAAAAAAAACATGAAACATAGGGGCGTTATGTAGGTAACGCCCGGTGATGAAATGGGCTAACATGGCGCCCTAGGGCCTAGGGGTAGGAAGGGGGGTTATAGAGGGGCTTTATATTAGCAATACTGTCATACAAGTGGTTTTTGGTTGTTTTTAAATAATTTTCATAAAGAAGCTGAAACAAGTGCGGCAGAAGTGTGGTTGGTTGTGTGGGCCGCCCTTCGTATGGAAGACCGGAATATTATGTTTATTATTACAAGTTTGCGGGTCAATTTGGCATCTAGTGTCTGGATTTCTTTCTCTATATATTGTAATGGATCATTCAATAATGATTCATTTAATTAGTTACCAATTATCATTATATTATATGGTATCAGAGCCTTATGGTTTTGGTAACCTTCTCCATAGAACCACCACAAAAATATTTGTCACCACCGAACCCAAACTCTAGATACATAATGGGTTCATAATAAAATCCAAACCCGTGGGCTCATTTCTAGATCTATGAATCCAAGAGACCGCCATTTGATCACAGTTAGCGGCTTTGCTTTCTTATTATTTTTAGATCTATGGATCTCATCTCTTGATGTATATATTCAAGAGACTGCTAATTGCTAGCCTTGACACACCGTCACATGACCGTTCCGGTTGTCGACTTACCTCTAGTTGTTCGTATTTATCATTCTGGGAACCATTTAACTCCAACTGTATAATCCCAACAAAATTGATGATATTTTTTTTACGGCCAATGGCCTTACAAATCGACTGTGTCAAATTCAACCCTATAGCCACTTACTTGTGAAGGCTAGGACTACGGTCTGTTGCTTTGAAATCTTTTGAAGACTATGGATAGCATAATCTAACAAAAGATGGATGACAACCCAAACACAAGTAAATTACGGATTTCGTCCGTGTGGTTTGCACTAATTTCACATATAGTCCTTAGCTTTTATTTATTACGGATTTAGTCCCAACCTTTTGACAAATCGTTGCGGATTTCGTCCCTGACGTGGATGTCCGTTAAAATTTCTATTAAATGAGTGTGAAATGACATTTATACCCCTCCATTTAGGTAGATGTTGGGAGTGGGGGAGATGTTGTAAAGGGGAGAAACATGAAGCACAGCCGGAGGGAAGGAAAGAGTGATGGAGTGAATAAGGGATCGGAGAGAGCGGTGGTGTTAGGTCTTCTCCGACCCCAATACTTTCTGATTGCAAATCTCCATCACAATTTGATTTAACGTCCGTTAACAGATTATTCTGGGACCACCAGTGTATCCTCCGCCTATATATACATACATGCTCATCTTCACAACATCACAAAGATTTAAGGTTGTATTGAGTTACCTGTTATCAAGTCCACAAAAATAGAGGTTGATGGTGGTGGAGTGATGAGGAGGCGGCGTTGGTGGTGGCCAGTTTGGGTCTCCGACGGCAAGAATCGGTAGCAGGCATTTGGAGAGCATTTGTGGTTAATCCATGAGAAGGAAGTATCATATACCGCAATCCCTACCGATCGACCAAACCTATCCTGGACCTCCAAGGCATTGGTTAGCACCGCACACAACACCGCCTCTTCCAGTAAACCCCCCCCCCCCCCCTCGGAGTCATCGTTTTTTATGGCTGCCACCAGTGCCCGAGCTCCATTTCGAATTCTGGTGGGGAGGTCGTAATCGTCGTCATGGTCAATGGGGGTGTAAGAAGCTTGTGACGACTTGGAGAGCAAGCCACAAATTCGATGGGAGGATGTGAAGCGTAAACGTTTGCGTTGGATTTGAAGGAGCAAAATTAGGACGATGCGGAGG
>JBCNJP010000016.1:1523137-1546674 GCA_039602395.1 Deinandra increscens subsp. villosa
TTTAGTTTGCATGATTTGTAGGAATTGCTAATGCTGCTAAGCGTGAGAAAAACAAAGGTGCAAAACAACTTGACGCCCTAATGAAGGTGATTTTGAATCTAGTTATGAGCTAAGTGTTCAAGTTTTTAGATGTGTATATCTTGACGTCTTATATAAACTAACCGCTGTTTTTTTTTTTCTTTTTCTTTTCTGTTGATGATCTGTAGGAACTAACCCTTCCATTGAAATCTTACAAAGAAAAATTCCCCAATAAGAGACATTTGCACCCGTATGAACGGTCTCTTGTTGAGTTAACTTTGGGAGATGGGAATTATGAAGAGGTTTGTAACTTTGTATCCAATTTATGTATTTTTCTTGCCATCAATGTGTCATTTGTTTATGAAATCATGTAATTGCAGGTTCTAGGAAAAGTTGATTCTCTAAGAAAGAAATTAGTATCAGTTGGAAAAGAACATGCATCACTATGTGCTCAGGTTAGACCTCTGCTCTAATATGATGGGACATTTCTTGGTGGAAAAAGAGTGAATATAGGTCTTTTGTAGCAGTTTTTTGCTTTTCCCTAAAGACAATTAAGAGTGACATCTTCTTTTTGTGGCAACATGTGTTCTCTGGTGGAGATATGGGCTTCATGTTTGTAGTTACCAATTTACCACGAGCTAATATTCTCTTAGAATTTTTAATCTGTTTGATCAGCTCTGATTGACATCTATTATTATTATTATTATTATTATTATCTATATATTCAGCCGATAATCGAAATTAATTAGTTCTAAATAATTTTGAACAGTCAACAACAAAGCGGGAAGCAGAGGAGAGGTTAGCTGAGGTCAGTCTAAACTGCAAGAGTGACATTTGATTGTTCATTGTATTGACCATTCATTCCTTAAAAATAACTTTCATATGTTATCTGTTGTAAATTTTCTGCAGGGAATAAAAAGACTTGAAGAGATTTTTCATTCTGATGGAAAAGCTGTTGATGAGTTGTTGCAAATAGCAAAGGTTCGGTAACATTGTCAAGCCATACTATCTACCCAATTTTTTTTCCTTACATTCTATCCTATATATCGGAGATATAAGGTTAATTTGCAAGAATATGATTAAACCTATTCACCTGTGAATGGGTTGACTAGTTTATTTATTTATTTTTTATTTTAACTGGTGAGGTGGGTATTTATTTTTTATTTTAACTGGTGAGGTGGGTAAATAAAAAAATAAAAAAAAAACTGGTAAGAAAGCACATCAAATGGGCTGAACGTCACCTGAAGTGTATTTTTAGTGCTATAAAACCTCCTAAATTGCTTCATTAAAAAAAATTAAATTAATATTGTAATAGAATAGATTTTTTATTCATATTTAACTCAATAGTTAACTATAAAACATTGACAAAAAAGTGTCTTGGGTCAACAAACCTGGCCCATATTAAAAGTGTACATATTTTGACCCGCATCACATCTTTTGCCCAACCCACTTGTTTTTGCCACTTTTGATGAAATGCATTATTTTGATTTGCAGAGTTTGAGGGCAATGCCCGTTGTTGATCTTGAAATGCCAACACTCTGCCTTGTTGGAGCTCCTAATGTTGGAAAATCATCTTTAGTGCGCATACTTTCAACAGGAAAACCTGAGGTATATGCTTTTCTCCACTAAGTTTCATGCTCTAGTTTACTTTTTAAGCCTTCCATACCTTTTGTTCATTGTTTATGTATGTTAAATAGTATTCTTAATTGTTTTCTTCATAAAACGATTTTTGGAGGTTGTATGTATTATAACAAATACACTGTGGCAGACTTTTGACCAGTTTCTGTGCGTTCGTGCAGATCTGCAACTACCCTTTTACAACAAGAGGAATTCTAATGGGCCATATACATTTAAGCTACCAGAATTTCCAGGTCAGCATTTTCTTCATTACTTGTTGATATATTCACTATATTGTCTTTATACAATGTTTGAAGAACCAGATCAAACCTGGTAGGTCTGTCAATGATCTCACACCTAATTAAATGGCAGGAAATGAGAAAATGAACACAATATTTACGGGTTGAAATTGACTGCAGGTGACAGATACACCTGGGATCCTAAGGAGACGTGATGGTAAAACATTAATGCTTTGGATTATTGATGTTATATTTTTATCATAGTTATTTTTACCTCTAATATTACTAACGGCTACGTTTGTAATATTACTAATGGTAGACAAGTATTTACAGATTAAAAGTTCAGCAAAAATGGTAATGTGTGTTTTTTTTAAAGTTTTATTCCCTAACATAGTTTGTGTTTTCAAACGCAGAGGACAGGAATAATCTAGAAAAGCTAACACTCGCTGTGCTCGCTCATCTACCTACTGCCGTATTATTCGTTCATGATTTAACTGGAGAATGCGGGACCTCTCCTTCAGATCAGGTATTAAATTGTGGCTTATTTACTTTTGGTAACCATTAGAACCATTACGAAAAACTCACAAGATCCCATCAATACCATTGCACCACTGGGACCTCGTGGTAAAATGGTTTAAGGTAGGAAATCTTGAGACCTCTAGAGGGAAATCAGGTGCTTAGCAGTGCACTGCCCCTTGAAGGTTAAATCGCGGCTTGTTAAGTCAGAAATTATTCAACTAGAACCTGGATTTTAAGTTTCTTCCATATTTTGTCTCTGATAGCTCTTACATTCCTGTCCATAATGCAGTTTTTAATTTACCAAGAAATAAAAGAAAGATTCAGTAACCATTTGTGGATTGATGTCGTCTCCAAGTGTGATCTGTTGCAAGAATCTCCTGTTTTTTACATCACAGAAGACGCCGATGCTGATCATTCTGAATTGCTAAAATACCGAAAAATGGGACCCGAGGGAGCCATTCGTGTATCAGTAAAGAGTGAAGTCGGGATCAATGAGGTTAGAACTTGACATTGTGGTTGGATTGTTTAACGGGTCAAGATGGGTACTTTTGATGTGGGCTGAAACGGGATCAGGTTCGCCTGCAACCACTTTTTGTCCCTTGTTATGAAAATTGGTCTGTTGATTATGGTTGAGCAGAAAAAACAACCATAACCGAAAAAACTAAACCTAAATTACTGATGAAAGTTGATTCGGTTTTGGTTACATACATTTACAAAACCAAACTAACCCAACTATTCGAAACCGAACCAAACCATTTTTTTGAAATATCGGCATCATTGAGGGAGGTAATGTTTGATATCGTCACACTTTTGTTGTTTTGGTTGATGTTTGAAAATCTTTAATCAACAGTGGAGTTCATAAAATCCGGCTGTGGAACTGGTTTAAAAACTGCAACCGGTTTTTATAATACCTGGCGCGGGTAGGGACCCGTTTGAAGTATTGAATTTGGAACCGGCTTAACCCTGACCAAACTGGACAACACCACATGAAAAAACCAGTTCCTACAAGAACCAGTTGTGACCATGCTTGACTAAAACCGAAACCGGTTCTTGAAAAACTCAGTTTGAGCACCTCTATTCAACAGTAAAGTCTGCATCAAATTTGTTGAAATCTTTCACATGTCAGTGCCCAAATTCGTATTAAATCCGAAATGAAGTCCCGGTGGCCTGTTCTGTTAACCAACTGAATCATAACCAAGCCTATTTTGTACAGTTAATTGATCGATCAATCTTCATTTCTTATGCATATTTTGCCTTTGGATCAATCTTTTTATGTTTTGCTACCAATACCTGATTTAACTTGTATAATATTTTCTTGTGTTGTTTTCCAGTTGAAAAGTAGAGTGCATGAGCTTCTGGCCTCTCAATCATCAAGACTAAACATTCAAAAAGCCGAGGACGAAACTAATGTTTCTTCTACACGCAAAGTTTTTATATAATATGGAACCTGCGGGTTGATCCGAGGTAAAACGGAGTACAATATTTGAAAGTACAACCTCGTGCAAGTCGAAGGAGAGATTCTTGGGTCCGGGGTGATATACCCGCGATGATGAACTTAGCCCGGGTGCAGGTTGCTAATGATGGTTCTTTTGAGGAGAAAAGTGATCATGGTTAGACAATATTGTGAACTAGATAATGTTGTGACAAGCGTTGATTTTTATACTAAACTGTGTAAAATCAAGTCTTCATGCTAAATTTATTTAGTTTAAATACATAATATAACCATATATATCAATCTTTTTTATTTCATTATTTTATTTAGTACAAGAAAGTAAAATAATTTTTATATTTTTGTAAGTTTCATCATATAAATATTATTCTGACTACAGCCACATGATTCTTGTACCCATTTTTGAATCTTAATGTGCCATCATAGATTGATTACGGTTTAACCACTGAACTCAATACCTACAACAATGGCTTCTCTAATGGTATTTTGTTAAAAACATTAGGTTTTTTTTTTTTTTTTTTTTTTTTTTTTTGAGAAAGCAACAACGATGATATAAGCCACATTCTCATACATTGGTCGGTTTTTTAAAAGTTTTTATATGTTATTTGCTAAGGCTATGTGTAGTGATAACCCTCCTCCCTTGGGGGTTATGTGTCATGTGGTGAATGGCGTGGCAATGGGGGGTTATAAGGTAAGAGGTGTAGTGGGTTATGAAGATGAGGGTTATGAGGATGGGAGAACCAATAAAAAAAAACATGAAACATAGAGGCGTTATGTAGGTAACGCCCGGTGATGAAATGGGCTAACATAGCGCCCTAGGGGGTGGGAAGGGGGGTTATAGGGGCGTTATATTAGCAATACTGTCATACAAGTGGTTTTTGGTTGTTTTTAAATAATTTTCATAAAGAAGCTGAAACAAGTGCAGCTGAAGTGTGGTTGGTTGTGTGGGTTGCCCTTCGTATGGAAGACCGGAATATTATGTTTATTATACAAGTTTGCGGGTCAATTTGACATCTAGTGTTTGGATTTCTTTCTCTATATATTGTAATGGATCATTCAATAATCATTCATTTAACTATTTACCAATTACCATTATATTATATGGTATGAGAGCCTTATGGTTTTGGTAACCTTCTCCATAGAACCACCACAAAAATATTTGTCACCACCGAACCCAAACTCTAGATACATAATGGGTTCATAATAAAATCCAAACCCGTGGGCTCATTTCTAGATCTATGAATCCAAGAGACCGCCATTTGATCACAGTTAGCGGCTTTACTTTCTTATTATTTTTAGATATATGGATCTCATCTCTTGATGTATATATTCAAGAGACTGCTAATTGCTAGCCTTGACACATCGTCACATGACCGTTCCGGTTGTCGACTTACCTCTAGTTGTTCGTATTTATCATTCTGGGAACCATTTAACTCCAACTGTATAATCCCAACAAAATTGATGATATTTTTTTTTACGACCAATGGACTTATAAATCGACTGTGTCAAATTCAACCCTATAGCCACCTACTTGTGAAGGCTAGGACTACGGTCCGTTGCTTTGAAATCTTTTGAAGACTATGGATAGCATAATCTAACAAAAGATGGATGACAACCCAAACACAAGTAAATTACGGATTTCGTCCCTGTGATTTGCACTAATTTCACATATAGTCCTTAGCTTTTATTTATTACGGATTTAGTCCCAACCTTTTGACAAACCGTTGCGGATTTCGTCCCTGACGTGGATGTCCGTTAAAATTTCTATTAAATGAGTGTGAAATGACATTTATACCCCTCCATTTAGGTAGATGTTAGGAGTGGGGGAGATGTTGTAAAGGGGAGAAACAGGAAGCACAACCGGAGGGAAGGAAAGAGTGATGGAGTGAATAAGAGATCGGAGAGAGCGGTGGTGTTAGGTCTTCTCCGACCCCAATACTTTCTATTGCAAATCTCCATCACAATTTGATTTAACGTCCGTTAACAGATTATTCTGGGACCACCAGTGGATCCTCTGCCTATATATACATACATGCTCATCTTCACAAAATCATAAAGATTTAAGGTTGTATTGAGTTACCTGTTATCAGGTCCGCAAAATTAGAGGTTGATGGTGGTGGAGTGATGAGGAGGCGGCGTTGGTGGTGGCCAATTTGGGTCTCCGACGGCAAGAATCGGTAGCAGGCATTTGGAGAGCAGTTGTGGTTAATCATGAGAAGGAAGTATCATATACCACAATCCCTACCGATCGACCGAACCTATCCTGGACCTCCAAGGCATTGGTTAGCACCGCACACAACACCGCCTCTTCCAGTAAAAACCCCCCCTCGGAGTCATCGTTTTTTATGGCTGCCACCAGTGCCCGAGCTCCATTTCGAATTCTGGTGGGGAGGTCGTAATCGTCGTCATGGTCAATGGGGGGTGTAAGAAGCTTGTGACGACTGGAGAGCAAGCCACAAATTCGATGGGAGGATGTGAAGCGTAAACGTTTGCGTTGGATTTGAAGGAGCAAGATTAGGACGATGCGGAGGTCGGAGGTTTGTAGAGCGGCGGAAGAGATGTGAAAAGATGAGTTGGAGGGGGATTTTAATTAAAATTAAAATGGTAGGGGGCATATTAGTAATTTTTAAAAAGTTAACAGATTTTTTAAACGTCTGTTGAGGTCAGGGACGAAATTCGCAACGGTTTGTCAAAACGTTGGGACTAAATCCGTAATAAATGAAAGTTAATGACTGTATATGAAAATCGTGCAAACCACAGGGACGAAATATGTAATTTACTCTTTAACTTTTTAATAGTTTGGATTTTCAAGTCTATAGAAGCATGTTTAATTGTTTATCTTATTATTATTGTTCTTATGTTTTTCTTGGTCGTTGCATTCGGTTTACTTCCACTATAACTACGAGGGAGAATTGAATATTATGCTTATTATTATGATCCCACCAACTCCTTACGCATAACGCATGTAGGGTTTGATTTTTTATATATATTATAATGCATTATTCAATAACAACTCATTCAATTATTCACCATTATCTTACACTAGATTCGACCGCGTGCTCCACCACTATTGATCTCTTCAATTAAAATTTTCTATACAGACTCGGTGTTTGTAAAAACATTTCCTTCAGGAGATGACTTTACTACAACGAAGGCCTGAGTGGCCAATATATCGTTCATATCGACCACTAAATTACTAAGAGCCAAACAACATTTAGATAATCAACTTATAACGGTAGAAACCGTTACAAAAGCATGTTGGTTAGATTATTAAACACATAGAAGTATTGTCTTGTGTAAGTCAATAATGCGGTAACTCAAATACAAACATGTGTGGCTATTATAAACAAGGCAACAATAAAGCATGCGAGTAGTTATTATGGTTGTGGGAGGTCTGATGGACCATCAAGTTGACAATGCGGCACGAGGTTTTGGTATTGCTGGTTAGAATTAGTCACGCCATTATGGCAGGCTTGGCTTCAAGAACAATTCATTGACCAAGGACGTGCCATCTAATCGATCTTTCAAACAAAAATAAAAATATAAAAAAAAAACTAAATTATTAATAAGGCATGGCTGATAATAATTCATACTATGAGTTTTGGCAATAATACTCTTTAAGTTATATTTCCGTTACGCTTGGTTTTTAACTTATAATGATGCCTATAAACGAAAAACATAACATTAATACTAGCAAAATTTCATGCCTTTAAACAGAAAGATTTAGTGATGCACCCGACGAATAAAAAAAAAAGCTATAACTTAATATCTATTAAAACTTTTAATAACCATGTCTTGTGACAGGAATGTAAAATCCATCCCGCAAAGCACTTATGAAGTAAATATCTCTCGTCAAACAGAAAACCGATGACGTTCACACTGATCCTCTAGAATACTTCTACAAAATATTTGAAAGACCAGGTTGATCGAAAAGGTTTTCTAGCAGTCTTTTCAGGTAATCAAAACCCATGTTCTGCAAGTTAGTCATGGAATCTGAACCAGCGGATGAAAATGAGATGCAAATAAAAAAGCATATTTTGTTGCTTTTTTAGTTGCATTCAGCAATAAAATTTACACAACAAAACTGTCACACGCATGGCAAAATTAGTTTGTACAAAAGGCAGGAAGGTCGGCTGAAGTTACCAGCTCCGGACCGCTCACATTGCTTAATCTTAGTCGATACCTAGATCAGAAAAGTGTTCAAAAGCTCCCTGCGAAACATAAAAGCATCAGCAATCACTTTAGTTAATTTCTAAATAATCAAAGCCCTAGATGAGCTGATAATCAGATTATTACAAATTCAAAAACACTCCCACATTTTATTACAGCTGATTATGTGATTATCATCATTCAGTACTATTACAACTGTATAATCATATCAATATATCATTATGGCTGAAATATGAAGTTTGTTAATAAGTTGTAATTCCTATAGTTACTTTCATACTATAGGTTAAATACAAAGATGGTTGCTTCCTATTGTTTCTGATTACATGGAGTGGCTTCAAGTTAAGACACCAGGTTAGAGTGCTCAACTCTGACGAATTCAAAAACCTCAAGACAACCCAAGGGTCCGGCCACAAAGCTTGATCAGTCAGCTAAGTGCACGTGGCCTACTATCCTGGCTTTCTTCTTCGACCATCTCAATAATCGGCATGTTCATTTTAGTATAAGATTTGATAAAGTTGGTTGTGTCCCCATTTGAGTTGGTCCATTATGATTTTTGGCCCGCGTCCTATCATATGTTTCAAAATGACATTCTTCGAGTGTCTTCTTGTGTTGACACACTAGCTAAAAAGGGGGTCGTTGAACGTAAAAATCGTAACATCCTTGAAGTGGCTCGAGAAATTCTATTTCACATGGTTGTTCCAAAACCACTTTGGGTTGATGTTATCTCGACTACTTACTTTCTTGCATGCCCTCGATAGGTCTTCATAGTGATATTGCATTACTTTTTCCTATAAAACCTTAAAGGTCCCTATCAAACCTACAAAATATTTCACGGTACTTGTTTTGTCTAAGACACTTCACCTCACTTAACTAAGTTGGATATGAAGTCTCTCAAGTGCGTCTTCCTTGGATATTGCCTCCTTCAAAAAGGGTATAATAGATGATTTATTGATTTATTCTACGCTTATCATGGAGGTGTCACTTTCCAAGAAGACTTCCCGCCTAGGCACACCTCACACACTTCTTAGAACAAAGATCGATACACATAGTGACCCTAGATACTCCTCTCAAACCCAACCTAGTTGTTGCCTTTCAAAAAATAAAAAGTACTTGTACTTATTTGGTTGTTTTTTTTCATATGATAAGCTGTGCACATGCTCATGTTCCTTTGTTGCAACTAAATATCGATCCTTTTTTCTAAATAGTTCGTTTACGTTCGTTCGTTTAATAAATGAACGAACATAAAACACGAAATTTTATTTTTTTAGTTAAATAAACGAGCATGAACAAAGGACGCTTTTGTTCATTTGTATTCATGAACGTTCGGTAAGGTGTTTGTTTATGTTTGGTAAGGTGTTCGTTAAAAAAAAAATTAGCATTCTTTACTAACATCTTTGTGATGTTCTTATGGGATAACTATGTTTATGATTATTATTTCTAAATTATGTTTTGTTTTGGATAATTATGTTTATAGTGTTGGATAATTATGGATAATTATGCTTATATAATAGGGGGAGGTTCATTTGAGAACCTTTTGGTTTTGAGAACTTTTAAGAACCATTCTCCGAATATAGATGAAAATTCAGATGGTTTTGATGATTGACAATGACTATGACGTTCTTGTATGAATCTTTAGTACTTCTTTGACTTTCAGTATTTAACCTTCGGTACTACTTTTGAACTATGAATAGCGGTTTTGAACTTTTGGCATTAACTAGATGATTTTAGTTGCTAACTATAATAGACTTCTTTTATATTCATGGACTAATATTACTTATAAAGCATGTTGTATACTTTTGTGTCCTATATGTGTGCCCTCTTTGTCCTGGGCTAGCCCTCAATTCTTTTTAGCCTTTGACATCACAGCAAGAAACATCGTATTTTTCCTTTGGTTACAAGTATTGGATAACCAGTTTCAAAACCTAGGCCCATGCACCCTCTTAAGAATATAAAACTGAAAATATATAACAAGAATATAAAACTGAAAATATATAACAAGATAAACAAATGAAAAAAAGAACTTACAGCATAGTCATCATGGACCCGCCAGATGGCCTCCCCGAGCAGGTTTGCTACTGATAAGCTAGTCAATTGTGGGAAAAAGTTCTGCTCAGACACAGGAATCGTATTTGTGATTATCACCTCTTGAAAAAGACCGCTAGACAATCTTTCAATAGCAGGAGGGCTGCATAAATAGAAGTTAGTACCTTTTGAGTCGTTTTTAAGACATAGGTAAATACACAAACTGAGAGTGTAACATACCTAAAAACAGCATGTGTGCAGCAAGCATAGACTTCCCTTGCACCTTCTTGATGCAACAATGCTGCTCCTTTGGAGATGGTACCTATAATCCAGCAACAAATAGCTTAAAAATAAATATACAAATGTTTATCTATAACAAATAACAATACACCCTAACCCTATTTAGAAAATAGGGCTGACAATTCGTGTCTTATCGTGTTAAACAGGTTAGAAACAACGCGAGTAATACCAGTATCAAACATGAAAACGACTCATTTAACACTTGGCTTTGGTGGTTTGAGAATGGCAGTTTTATGTTTTATGTATCAAAAAAGTTAAATGATGAACCCTAGAATACTAAAAATAACTATTTTTAAAAAAAGTATAAAATTGCGTAGTGTTTTTTTTGTTAAACGGTTCTTATCGTGTCTAAACAGGTACCCAATTTGCCCGCCCTCTAATTTTGAGAATTAGAAGTCTTGGTACTTCGTAGGATTTGTGATATTACAATAAGGGAATTCTAATGCTTTTGATGAGATAAAAGTAGTTTGACCATATTATTTTGAAAGTTGAACAGAAATTTGTAAAATAAAAAATGTAACAAAATTGGGGCAAGAGAAAGATATTCACCAGCAGTGTCGATCATGTCATCCACCATTACTGCTACTTTCCCCTTTACATCACCAATCAAATTCATCACCTAGAACATAATATCAAAAATATCAGGGACCTCCAAAGAAATGATTGTGAAAAAAAGAAGACATTTCAATCATTCTTAACAAGAATGATAAATGAAGAATGAGAATGATAATTAGTAGGATTTTTTTTCGAAAATGTGCTAATTCTGATTACATGTTACACAAATAAATACATAAAAAGACCTTACCTCCGCCAAATTATGTCCATGGCGCCGTTTATCAACAATGGCCAAGGGTGCATCTGATAACTTCTTTGCAAAAGCTCGAGCTCTAGCGACTCCACCGACATCAGGTGAGACCACCACTAAATCCTCAGCACAGATGGTCTTGCTGGCGAGGTAGTCAAGTATCACCGCCTAATCAAGAAAATAAATACAAAAAAGAAGTCTAACTTTAACCATCAAAAATATATTCCCCATCTTAACTTATAAGATCCAAATGGCCACAAAAACTCAGTTTTATATCACGTGACTCAATCAGAATCTATTATCTATGTACCCAAAAACAACTAAAGGTAATGCCTTATTACCTGACCATGTATGTGATTAACGGGAATGTCAAAGTAGCCTATAGATTGCCCGGAATGAAGATCACAAGCCAGAACACGATCTGCCCCAGCTTCTGTTATAAGATTTGCAACAAGTTTAGCTGCAATTGATTCCCGCCCTTGAGTCTGAACCATCAATGGAAGAATATAAACATCAAAATTTACTTTTAACAAAACCATACAGTACACTACAATGAGCACATCTTCTATTATATATCCTTTCTTAGGATAATGTTGATATTCTTAAGCACATTGTTTTTTATCTAAGGATACATATTTTGAAGTAAACAAAATCATGATGGCGCTTGATTTTTACCACGCTTAATTGACATATAGATTTAGTATAAAAAATTTGACCTCGAAATCAAACTATAACCGTACTTAATTATGTGTTACCTTGCGATCAGCTCTTGCATATCCAAAGTATGGGATAACTGCAGTAACAGTTTTTGCAGATGCTCTTCGACAAGCATCTATCATTACTAAAAGCTCCATGAGATTCTCATTTGCAGGAGGACATGTTGGTTGCACAATAAATACGTCGCACCCTCTAACACTCTCACGCAACTGAACATATATTTCACCATCTGCAAAACGTTTTATCTTCATATCCCCAAGCTCCAGACCCATATAGCATGCAATTTCCTATCCCATGCAAAAGAAATGAAAAAGCATGATAACTTGATAATTAAACACTAAAAGAAACAAGATTTACCATTGTTTCTAATAAGTAATAACAAATAGAAAATCTGAACAGAAAAGTTTGACTTTGACTATCATCCATATACGTACCTGAGATAAGGTGGGGTTGGCAGTCCCTGAGAGAATGCGAAGTCTAGATTTATCTTTCTTAGCTGAATCTCTCTCAAAATCATATGGAGTAGCAAATTTACGAAATGTTTCTTGGTTGCTGGTGAGGGTTTGTACACCAGGCTTCCCATTTTCCTCAAAGTTGACCTTGCAACTCTGAATCAAAAAACAATATAGTTACTAGTACCAGCAATTCTTAAATACATATTTTTTTTGGAAACTGATGCCTCATTTAATTCTGTTCAAGTAAAATGAAATGGTTAAACTGCTTTGTTGTTTGAAAACCTTTCAGGTAACTGTGAGTTTAATAACCATGCACGAGCTGAGCATTTCCATCAATCTTTATGTAAAATTGAAGTAAAAACAGACCTAACAGAAATATATGATATGCTCCTAAAACTGAATCTAATTACCTATCTAATTTAAAAGCGAAAGAAGTTTCTAATCCTTTTAGAACCTAATAAGAAATATAAAATTATAGACCTAATCAAATAAATTATATTTAAAAAACTAATGAATTCATGATAAAACAACAATCATAGCCATCCACACGAAAAGAATAGTTCAATAACTAATAACCACACAATGTAATTTGACCCGAGTAACTACAATGCAACTTTCAATGCATAATGTTTCACACTTGATTTCAAAACCAATTTCGTGTCCCTAAAACATACAAACATTATTGGACAATAGTTCTATATGTTCCATTTTCTCCTTGCTTCCAACGCTGAACTTTTAAATAAGAACTAATCCAATGTCGTGGTTACAAAGAAAAAGAAATGAACGGTAATGCTTTAATATAGGAATTAAAATCATAATTATTATTACAGATAATTATGTTTAAGGAGGATAACATTATAATTATGTTAAAAGAAAGCGAATAATTTAAAATCAACACCATGTTACTAGGATCTGTTATGTGACATGCAAATGTACTTGAAATTCACTGGAACTAATAGCTTTGTTCATTTAACAGAACAACTGTACTGCTTAAGAATATATTACCTTTATCAATTTAATAATGTAATCATAGGACTGTGACATAACTTTCATTTAAATAAACAAGCTACATATTTCGGTGAATTTAGACTGTAACTTCATTTCACTAAACCAATATTATTTCATTATACTCGTGTCAAACTTTCTCAGCATAATTGTTCTTTCACAACAGAACTTCGGATTTGTTCTTACCAAATATTCCATATCTATTTTATATTTTGATTGCTATTATGTTAAATCCCTTAGATAACTAAATCAATATTATTTGTGTCCCTAACAATATAATCTCTCACTAAATCCAATTCCGGCTAAAATTTTACGGTACGATGGTTTTAGGACTTATCAACTTGGATTTATATAAATCAGGCTATAACATTTGGGCAAAATTGCTCCAAGTCTTCCAATTTTGGGTCTTTCTGGGATTACCACAATTTGGAATGTGTACAAAATTTTCATGTACCATATACAAGATGAAAAGTCAAATCACATTAAAATCAAATGTCATTATCAACCAATATAAAACATAGACATAGTCCTCCAAAGTTTATTTCATCTAGTTCCAAAAATCGAATAAAAACCAAAAGAGTATAAACTGAAAATACTAAAAAAACTTATATATTTTTCTCAAAAGAGTTTAATCATCTAACAAATAATAGATACACACATATACGTAACACAAACAAAAACTAAATTATCAGCAACATATACACACACGTAGGAATTAATATACACCGGAAGTACCTAATCCATCCCCCAATCAAACATTAACAGCAATCAACGGATAAAACTGAACGAATATCGATACAAACAACAACATGCATGTGTATCAGAGCGAGAAATGATGGAATTTAGAAAATGTTGATGGAAATGGAAGTCGAAACTCACAATTGAGGCGTTTCGAGTGGAGATAGCGGACCGAAATTTGTTCGCCGGTGAAATATGAGCGGAAGAGAATGCGATAGAAGCCATTAGGTGATCGTAGAGGATGAATGATGAACGGTCGGTGTGTGGGAGAGTGGGGCGGAGGGGTTTAGGGTTTCGCCATCTTTTCGTTCGGTCGGAAGGCAAGCTTTTTATGCAAACCGACGTGTTTACAGATTATCAGGCTTTTTCAATTTTTTGAAACTATACACACTTTTTATATAAATCAATGTTAAACAGCAATTTAAAATGAGAAGACTATTTATTAATGTTAAAAACACTTTTATAAAAAGAAAACTAAAAATGTATTTTAGAAAACAAAAAAAAAAGTTTTAGAAAGAATAAAAATAAACTTTTTTAGAAAAAAATTAAAATGATTTATGTGAAGTTAATGGCGATTTATTTAAAATATGAAGAAAATTAAAAAAAATCTATAAAAATTTCAAAAATAGGCTTTAAAATTTCTAATTCAACTCGTACTTTAATTTTTTTATAACTTTCTATAAAACATTTCAAAAATAAAAAATTTGAAGACTTCTCCGGGTTTGATTCTGCACTTTTTGTGACCAACACGTGTGTTTATGTAGGTGTTTGTCGACCGAGAGTCCGTGAAAAACAACCATTACTACCTACAAGTCATGGTTACTCGTAGAATTTTCTCCCTATAGTCTTATAGACAAAGCTTAATCGGTTTCTAATCAAAGTATTTATGTGTAAATCGATAATGTTTCATCATCATCTTTTATATGTTAACTATGAAGGAGAAGAATAATAAATTTCTATTGAATTTGATTTTGCCACAAGAGTTTTACATTTTCACATGACACACCATCATATTATCAACATTATATATTATATATATAACATTCCTAAAAGGTTAGTTATCCACTTTTACACACTAAAGCATTATCTATTTGCGAACACTGTTCATAACTATTTACAATTTCTAAGGGTATGGATAATACCCTTGGGAGAGGGAGATCGGGAAGCATCGGGGACATCAGGAAAATCAGGAACACCATTGCCGAGTCGTCGGGGTCACCGATCGGGGAAGGAGAATGGGGTACCGAAGCCGATGGTTTTAATTTGGGGAGAGAGCCGTTGGAGTCCCCCCCACCACACACACACACACCCAACGGTCAAAACTTTTTTTTAAAAAAAAAATAATTTTTTTTTTACTTTTTACCAATTTCAACCTATTTAAACCCTACCATTCAACCCCTTTTCACACCCAACTTCTACTTCTCTCTAAATTTTACCTACACCATGTCGAACCCGTTCGATTTCTTTTCCAACCGCAACGATTCCGAGCCACCAACCCCCACTTCTCACCAAAACCCATTTGGAAGTTCCGGTTACGTACCGACGATGACGGATTCTCCCGCCGGTTGGGGCGACTATGATTTTCTTCGTCACGAGGATTTTCAACCATTCAATCAAACCGATTCTCAACCCGAAATTGTCATGGAAACCCAACCCATCCAACCCAGTCAAAAAAGGAAGAAGCATGCCGCCAAGAAAAATAAGAAGACGGGTCAAACGTCTCAACCCGAAGAGGGTTCAAAAAGGGCTCCTGTTCCTTGGACGGTTCAAGAAGAAGTGGCGTTGGCGAGATGTTGGGTCGATGTCTCGGAGAGTTCGATTATGGGTAAAATATATTTTTTTTAACTTGTTTTTAAAAAAAAAAAACTACTAACATTTTTTAAAGTTTACTAACAAGTTTTTTTTCCTTTCTTAATTTAGGAGATGCCCAAAGTAGGGAATCGTTTTGGAACACAGTTACCTTAAGGTGGCACAATTTGTTAAATTATCCTACCCCCAACTTCGACGATCTAAAAAGCTTTGTTCGCACAAAGCATCAAATTTACTCGAAGTGGGGCGACTTGAACAGGAAGGTCACCAAGTTCAACAACACCTACATTCACATTTTGGGTAATCGAAAGAGTGGGCAATGTGAAGAAGAAATTATGAAGGCAACCCATCATCGATTCAAACTAGAAAACAGGGGCGCTTTCGACAAGTTGGAGGTTTGGGATGTGGTGAAAGTTTCTCAAAAATGGCTAGCGGCAAATGCGGTGGACGACGGTTGCAATAGTGATGACCAAGGTGCTTCTAAAAGAAGCAGAACATCCGATTCAAATTGGAGCTTCAACACCGATAGTCCATCGCAAGCCCAATCCATTCCTTTCGATCTCAACCTCGGTGGAGGTGGAACGTCTCCCAAGAGCCCAACCGAACAACCACTTCCAATGGGTACCCAAAAAGCTAAACGCTTAGCAAAAGAAAAAGCAAAAGGAAAAGGAAAAGCGTCTTTGAGTGGAGCTTACCATTCCGAATTTCAAACGTTTAACGAGTATCAACGGGAAAAGATCGAACTTCAACAACAAGCTCGAGAACAACGACAGAAACAACTCGAACTAATAGAACGCAAGCAAATGTGTCGTGACCTCGATAGGGTTGAACGCGACCTAAGCGAGGAGGCTAAAACCCTCGCTCAAAAAATCGAGCCAAACTCTTCGGGTGTTATATGTAGGTTTTTTTTTTTTAATTTGTAATTTTAGGATTTAATAAGTAATTTTAGGATTAAATAAGTAATTTTAGGAGTTAATTTTATTTGTAATGTTAGGATTTAATTTTTATTTATAATTTTTTTTTGTTTGTATTAGTACTTTATTTTAAATATTTTATTATAAAAAAGTGTTTAGGAAAATGGGGGTGTGGGAAAATCATAATCCACAAATTGGGGAAAAATGGGAAGGGGTGAGGCATGACGAGGTGGCACCAAAAATGAAGTGGGGAAATGGGGGTGTGGGGAAACCATTACTCTTAACCTAACTGGGTTATTTGACGGTGGTTTACGAGTGTTCATTACTGTAACAATTAGACAATGGTCAGCCTTTTTCCTCCCTTCCACACGCATAACTTAATCTCTCCAAGCCTTTCTCTTCCTTCGACCCGTATAACTCTCTCAAGAATTTTTGGCTGACCCTTGGCTTCTCTGCCTCCATTCCATCTCTTAGATCTTCCCTCATCTTTTTCTTCGGTTGTACCGGAGATGCTTGCATCCACTTCCGACAACTGTCGTCATTGGTCGGCTTCATAGCTGTTTTTTTTCATCATGCCCCAAACTGTTGTAATTACAGTAATTTTTTTAAACAGCCCCATTAGTCCATTACTACCCAAACCAGTCACGTCGGTAGAGTTTCATCATGCCCCAAACGGTTATTAACCAAATTTGGCCCACTTTGACTTTAACCGAATCGCTTATTAACTTAACCGACCCGGTTTTGTCCAGTAACAGATTTATACACCTCTATTTGACTCACCTCAACAACAATATCTGAGGCCCAAAGAGACCTTGATTTCACTGCACATTAAACATCATGGTAACACACACCAGAAGCATCCCTCAAAATGCAAAATCATCAACACATTTATTTTCATCATCATAGGCAAAACATATATGCCAAAATTTCGGTATAGACATACCCTTAACCAGTTAGAAAAACAAACTGAACCCGTTAAAAAACATACAAATATAGCTCCAGATGACTCTTCGAGCACAACACGCGAGGACAAACCGATTTTACAATGAAGAGCCCGGTCGTGTATTAGTGCCAACTGCCAACCCTTTACTAAATTAAAACTGCAAGATGGAAGACCGTAGCGAATTGCTTTTACAAGTTACCTTTATACAATAATCTCATAATCATGGGTGTATATCGATGAAACATGCTGCAACAATTCAAGAGGATGCATATATAGGAGCCGGCAGAAAAGGAAACGGGGCTACAGACGCGTATGCCACAGGTGGGCGTGAAATGACCTTATTATCCTTGGCGTGCTTTACCTTGTCGGGTTTTCTAGTTTCCTGATTGTGGGTGGTAGTCGGGTGTGAAATGACCATATTATCCATGGTGTTTTCTGTTGCAAGTGAATGTTGATCGTCATTATGAATTCGGTGAAGCATAAGGCCAGACATGAAAACGGGAAGATATAGAAGGCTTGCGTGAAACATTCTTCTGGCGGTTCCTTTTGTCCGGTTCAAGAGAAACGATACTGCGGTTCCACTAATTGCTAGAGCCAGTAGTGTTGATTCTAGACAGAACCATCCAGAAGTTATGCCCCCTGCATAATAGTTCATGTGGTAAAAAAAGTGACTTTCAACAGTTTTTCAAAAGAAAATTTATACGAATTAGCAAGTCATTGTTTAGACAAGTTTAGGGACTTTAATATACACAAAATTAGTTTAGTGACTTTTTCATGTATTTTTTACAAGATGAGGGACTTTAATATACCAAACTTAGGTTGAAGTACTTTTTCATGAAAAACAAGAAAGTATATTGGTTTTTTAAGGTGTTAACCTTATAACGAAAATAAGAGATGTAAGTGCTGGATCTTTATTCTGTTTTCAAACTAACCAGTTTAAAAAAACAAGGACAAATAGGCGTTTTTATTAAATTGTGACGTACTAATTTGTTTATTTCCTGGGTGTATAAATTATAATCCATTACAAATTTGGTAGTTCACAGCAAACTTACAATCATAGGCCAAGTATCCCAATGGAATCAGATATATGCAATTCCTCAAAGCCACCAAGGCTGTTCTCCTACCCGAAGGATCAGCAAGGGAGATCATCTTATAGCTGAAAGTTGGAACACATTAATATATATATCAAATATCACTATAGATATATAAGATAGAGATCAAATGAGAATTCCTATTTTCTGTGAGAACTCTTTTTTCACAGTCCTCTCAAAATTAAAAGTTATCGTTTTTATGAGAAGTACACACGTGTAAAAATAGTAGTCGCAATTCTCATAATAATTAGAGTTCTCAAGACAACTTCCCCTGTATATATACATATATATATATATAGTAGGGTTCATAAGGAAACCAGGAAAACCAAGTTTACGTATACGTAAGCACAGGTTTTACGTTGTATACTTAAACACATGGTTTATGTATACATAAACACATGGTTTACGTACAGACAATCATGCACCGGTATGTATAAGCACAAGTTTGGAAGTTCAAAGTCAATTAGTTCTCAATAAACATGTTAAAAACACACTACAGAAAAAACATAATCTGGTCTAAAATACACTCTCATTAAGTAATTCGAACATCGAACTGTTTAATAAAAGTATATTTACACAAAGGAATCGACTAATTTGATTTGTCTAATCATCCTATTTGACTTCTCATTGCATAAGAATCAAAGGAAAAAAGAAAAAAAAAAGCTTGTGACGATGCAGGCAAACAAGACAAATTTGAAAGATAAGCCATTTAGACAAAGCATAAAAAAACAGTTGTTTTTTTACCATAAACCCTCGGACAGTTTCATAATGATACAAAATCTAAGCTACAAAATTTACAAATAATATTAAATAAAAACTGGTAATTGGTTACATACCCTCCAGCTACATAATCATCACGGCATAAATATGCAAGGGCCATAAAATGTGGTATTTGCCAAAAATACAGGGCAGCGGGAAGAATCCATCCATTGAGTGAGATGTGACCAGAGGCTGCAGCCCACCTTCGATGTGAGAAAAAGAGAAAAGAATATAAATCTTGGAACTTAATAAATGATACATACATGTTTGTTAAATAAATACTAAAAAAAGCCTCCAATAGCCCTCCCTTCCCCTCAAATTATATCACAATAATGCTTGCTCGTTCAATCTCGGGAGCATTGCAACATTTGATACGGCACATAGTTTAAAAAAGCTGATAGACCAATCGTTAAATAATGAAAATGCCCGTCAATAAAGAGAATAAAAGGTTTCTCAACCTAAATCAAATACTATAAGAGAGCAAACATGTCATAACAAATTGAAACTTTCAAGATGTTAACCTTCCATATTAAATAATTTACTTAACTGTCCTAGATCTAAGTTTAATAAAAAGTGAACGAAAACAGGATCATGTTTTACAAAATTGTCCTATATATGTTTGTATGTTAGAAGAATTAATAGATTATGATATTAATGGGTTTAAGAATTTATATGGATCTTTCCACAAAGAGTCTTTGAGAGGGGCATGTGGGTATTAGAAAAAATGAATATTTTAGAGAATGTATTAACTTATCAGAGTACTAAATAAAAGATTACCCCATAAGAGGAGGAATTGCACCAACAACAGCCCCAACCCAAGTATTCACTGGATGTATCTGCTTCAATGGGGTGTAGACAAATGCATAGAGAAAAAGATTTGAAGCACCAAGTCCAGCTGCCAATAAATTAGCCTGCACATATCTTGCCGTAAAATGTTCTCATTTTAGTATCCCAAATCAAGGTAGGTCTCAAGTCCAGGTAGCAAAATCAGAAAAGGACAGAGAAAAGGTAACCTATAAGTTTCTTTTATCTTTTACCCAAAAAAAAAGTTTCTTTCATCAGTCCAAACAAGTCAGGTTGGATCGACTCTTAACACTTTCTTGTTCCATTTTATTTGAATTACATAACTAATTAATGTAGTAAATAGAATTAAAAAAAAAACATCTTGCTATAAAAGCAGCAGTAATCTAACCTTTTAAAAAATCAATTCAAAAGATTTTAAGCATTTGAAAACACTTTTGAGTGACTTTTCACCCATTTGCCTCGGTAAACCAATTTGACTTCTTGGAGATAAACTACAAAGAAATCAACCGAGTTTAGGACATCTCCAATGTATACACCAAAGTTTAAACAAAATATTGTGTAAAAGAGCATCTTTTTACACCAAAACTTTTAGAACGTAACTAACTTATATTATCACTGTAATATATTTCAGTTAGATTCTTTTATTTATAAAACTAAATCCATACTATTATTAATTAATGTTTTCTATTTACAAAACAAATTGATATTGATAATATTTAAAAAAATCAAACTAATTATATAATAAAAGGAAAATTGATTATATTTAGGTAAATTGAATTTTAATAATCTCAGTTATTGCCTACCGGCCGATATTAATCCGTAGTTAATTTATTCCCTACAATAAAACAGATTTTAAAGATATTGGAATCTATTAGACCGTCGTTAAATGGCCACTAACGCCATTAAGTAAAATTTCACTTTTTGATGACCGGGCATCACGGTGGCGTCTTATGTGACATGCTTTTATGACTGGGCCTCGAACACAAAAGTTTTTTTAGGAACATTTGTATGTTTTGATGCTATGAAGAAATATTTTGTTTAAGATTTTTGTAGCTTTTAATCATGATTGGTTGTTTTTTGAAAACTTTTCTTCACAAAAATATCAAATAAGACGCCACCGTGATGCCTAGTCATCAAAAAGTAAAATTTTACTTTACGGCGTTAGTGGCCATTTAACGACGGTCTAATAGATCCCACTACCTTTAAAATCCGGTTATTGTTGGTAATAATGAAATACAGATTAATATCGGCCAATATACAATAAGTGGGATTATTAAAATCCAATATTCCTTATATTTATGCACCTTTGATTTTATATCTACTCAATTTTCTAACAAAGTAATTAATTATGAAACTTATTTTAATTCTATAAATGCATGACTGAATTTCATATTTAATTTTGGAACATTTTAAATATCTAAATGTTTCTAACAAAATAATATACTTTGTATAAAGGAATTTTTATTTTTTATACCAAGTATTTAAGAATTATATAGTCTAATCAAAAAATGAAAATGGTATAAACAGAAAGATATTATTAAAAAATGTTAGAATGATCTTTGAAAAAATTGGCATGAAGAATATTGTAGCAGTGTAAAATGGTAGAATGTTTTGGTGTTGCACCAAATCTGGTGTCTTGGCTGGAGATGGAATTTTACACCAAATTTGGTGTTTTGATGCATACATCGGAGATGGCCTTAGATAAATGGGTCGAATATCACCTCTAATCTCAAGATAATGAAGACTCATGACAACAATTACAACTTTTTGCTAGTTCTTTTACATGAGATTATGAAATCAATTTCCCACCTTGCTTGCCAGTAGAGCTGTGCCAGCAAGACCAGCAGAAAAAGCCCATGTAACTGCATGAGGAATAGTGAGTCGCCCTGAAGGTAACGGTCTTCTCATTGTTCGATTCATCATAGCATCATTCTTAACCTCAAATACCTAATACACAAATGAAATTACTCTAATAATCAATATAAAGCAAAGAGAACAAATTTCAGGGCTTCTCTATTAAAGCCTGAAACAGAGAGAACTAGATAAAGAGTATGCAGATCGTGGCAATGCTCAAGTTAGTCATGAATGCGAGAAATGGTATAAAGCGTAAGAGAAAACGATCTTTAGAATGCCTCTGTGGAACAACCATCTCTTGCTTATATAGGCATCCCTTATCTTCTAGGCGTTTAAGAACATATGTTGACAAGGGGTGGAGAGTGTGCTGCTAAGGGCTAATAATGTCCTGCCATGTGGCATTGTGACATGGTGACTAAAGAGAGGCCTCATGGTGCCTATTTTTAAGTGTCCAATCAAATCAGAGCATTAATAAATGACTGGGATTTTCTAATAAGGATCCCCATAAGTTATTTCCTTGTAGCTTTTAACGGTTTTGGTTACGCTAATTGTAACACAAGATAAGAATCCATAGGAGACAACGTGTTTCCCTATCATGGGAGATTCCCAATCTCAAAAAGAAAAACCTGCTTCCATTCCACGTCACTCTTGATATGCGGTTGTAAGCGTGCCCAACATGATTCATCCCCATGGAGGGTATCGTCGTTAATTATGCAAATAGACTCGTGGGTTTCAATGCAAGTAAGATAGGGCTACGTGGCAATTTGTACGGCTAACCTTCTAGGGATACTCCCAACTTTCAGATCTTCCATGTCACTTGACCTACTTGGACTTTTGGATTTTCTAGGCCTTTCAAGTAATATTGTGCATCATTAGTAGTTAGTTGTTAATGACAGCCCTAAGTTATATTGTTAACCCTTTAAAAGATTAGCCACAATTTAAGGCCTCCATGGCTCCATGGATTATATACAAAATGGAATTTTATTTAATACATTCAAATGTGAAACTTGAATTGAGTTATTGGCAAGTGGAAACACATTTAATAGTTCAGTTTCATAGGATAATAAGAAAACATATCTACCAACCTGATTTAAAGTGTTAGCAGATGCTGCTACCATCATGGTTCCCGCACAAGTGTAACAAAGTCCTGCTAAGTCAACAGTACTACCACTCCCAAGAACATAGCCTGCTCCAGATGTAGCAACCACTAGCATGCTAGAAGTAGGGAACAACAAAAAACTATGAGATATATGAAAACTATCATAAAATTTCCATCTATTCTAACAATGAATAAAGGCAAGTATAAAA
>JBCNJP010000016.1:1547174-1596315 GCA_039602395.1 Deinandra increscens subsp. villosa
TCCACTTCCGACAACTGTTGTCATTGGTCGGCTTCACAGCTGTTTTTTTTCATCATGCCCCAAACTGTTGTCATTACACTAATTTTTTTTTAAACAGCCCCATTACTACCCAAACCAGTCACATCGGTAGAGTTTCATCATGCCCCAAACGGTTATTAACCAAATTTGGCCCACTTTGACTTTAACCGAATCGCTTATTAACTTAACTGACCCGGTTTTGCCCAGTAACCGATTTATACACCTCTATTTGACTCACCTCAACAACAATATCTGAGGCCCAAAGAGACCTTGATTTCACTGCACATTAAACATCATGGTAACACACACCAGAAGCATCCCTCAAAATGCAAAATCATCAACACATTTATTTTCATCATCATAGGCAAAACATATATGCCAAAATTTCGGTATAGACATACCCTTAACCAGTTAGAAAAACAAACTGAACCCGTTAAAAAACATACAAATATAGCTCCAGATGACTCTTCGAGCACAACACGCGAGGACAAACCGATTTTACAATGAAGAGCCCGGTCGTGTATTAGTGCCAACTGCCAACCCTTTACTAAATTAAAACTGCAAGATGGAAGACCGTAGCGAATTGCTTTTACAAGTTACCTTTATACAATAATCTCATAATCATGGGTGTATATCGATGAAACATGCTGCAACAATTCAAGAGGATGCATATATAGGAGCCGGCAGAAAAGGAAACGGGGCTACAGACGCGTATGCCACAGGTGGGCGTGAAATGACCTTATTATCCTTGGCGTGCTTTACCTTGTCGGGTTTTCTAGTTTCCTGATTGTGGGTGGTAGTCGGGTGTGAAATGACCATATTATCCATGGTGTTTTCTGTTGCAAGTGAATGTTGATCGTCATTATGAATTCGGTGAAACATAAGGCCAGACATGAAAACGGGAAGATATAGAAGGCTTGCGTGAAACATTCTTCTGGCGGTTCCTTTTGTACGGTTCAGGAGAAAAGAGACTGCGGTTCCACTAATTGCTAGAGCCAGTAGTGTTGATTCTAGACAGAACCATCCAGAAGTTATGCCCCCTGCAAAATAGTTCATGTGGTAAAAAAAGTGACTTTCAACAGTTTTTCAAAAGAAAATTTATACGAATTAGCAAGTCATTGTTTAGACAAGTTTAGGGACTTTAATATACACAAAATTAGTTTAGTGACTTTTTCATGTATTTTTTACAAGATGAGGGACTTTAATATACCAAACTTAGGTTGAAGTACTTTTTCGTGAAAAACAAGAAAGTATATTGGTTTTTTAAGGTGTTAACCTTATAACGAAAATAAAAGATGTAAGTGCTGGATCTTTATTCTGTTTTCAAACTAACCAGTTTAAAAAAACAAGGACAAATAGGTGTTTTTATTAAATTGTGACGTACTAATTTGTTTATTTCCTGGGTGTATAAATTATAATCCATTACAGATTTGGTAGTTCACAGCAAACTTACAATCATAGGCCAAGTATCCCAATGGAATCAGATATATGCAATTCCTCAAAGCCACCAAGGCTGTTCTCCTACCCGAAGGATCAGCAAGGGAGATCATCTTATAGCTGAAAGTTGGAACACATTAATATATATATCAAATATCACTATAGATATATAAGATAGAGATCAAATGAGAATTCCTATTTTCTGTGAGAACTCTTTTTTCACAGTCCTCTCAAAATTAAAAGTTATCGTTTTTATGAGAAGTACACACGTGTAAAAATAGTAGTCGCAATTCTCATAATAATTAGAGTTCTCAAGACAACTTCCCCTGTATATATACATATATATATATATAGTAGGGTTCATAAGGAAACCAGGAAAACCAAGTTTACGTATACGTAAGCACAGGTTTTACGTTGTATACTTAAACACATGGTTTATGTATACATAAACACATGGTTTACGTACAGACAATCATGCACCGGTATGTATAAGCACAAATTTGGAAGTTCAAAGTCAATTAGTTCTCAATAAACATGTTAAAAACACACTACAGAAAAAACATAATCTGGTCTAAAATACACTCTCATTAAGTAATTCGAACATCGAACTGTTTAATAAAAGTATATTTACACAAAGGAATCGACTATTTTGATTTGTCTAATCATCCTATTTGACTTCTCATTGCATAAGAATCAAAGGAAAAAAGAAAAAAAAAAGCTTGTGACGATGCAGGCAAACAAGACAAATTTGAAAGATAAGCTATTTAGACAAAGCATCAAAAAACAGTTGTTTTTTTACCATAAACCCTTGGACAGTTTCATAATGATACAAAATCTAAGCTACAAAATTTACAAATAATATTAAATAAAAACTGGTAATTGGTTACATACCCTCCAGCTACATAATCATCACGGCATAAATATGCAAGGGCCATAAAATGTGGTATTTGCCAAAAATACAGGGCAGCGGGAAGAATCCATCCATTGAGTGAGATGTGACCAGAGGCTGCAGCCCACCTTCGACGTGAGAAAAAGAGAAAAGAATATAAATCTTGGAACTTAATAAATGATATGCATACATGTTTGTTAAATAAATACTGAAAAAAAGCCTCCAATAGCCCTCCCTTCCCCTCAAATTATATCACAATAATGCTTGCTCGTTCAATCTCGGGAGCATTGCAACATTTGACACGGCACATAGTTTAAAAAAGCTGATAGACCAATCGTTAAATAATGAAAATGCCCGTCAATAAAGAGAATAAAAGGTTTCTCAACCTAAATCAAATACTATAAGAGAGCAAACATGTCATAACAAATTGAAACTTTCAAGATGTTAACCTTCCATATTACATAATTTACTTAACTGTCCTAGATCTAAGTTTAATAAAAAGTGAACGAAAACAGGATCATGTTTTACAAAATTGTCCTATATATGTTTGTATGTTAGAAGAATTAATCAGATTATGATATTAATGGGTTTAAGAATTTATATGGATCTTTCCACAAAGAGTCTTTGAGAGGGGCATGTGGGTATTAGAAAAAATGAATATTTTAGAGAATGTATTAACTTATCAGAGTACTAAATAAAAGATTACCCCATAAGAGGAGGAATTGCACCAACAACAGCCCCAACCCAAGTATTCACTGGATGTATCTGCTTCAATGGGGTGTAGACAAATGCATAGAGAAAAAGATTTGAAGCACCAAGTCCAGCTGCCAATAAATTAGCCTGCACATATCTTGCCGTAAAATGTTCTCATTTTAGTATCCCAAATCAAGGTAGGTCCTCAAGTCCAGGTAGCAAAATCAGAAAAGAAGGACAGAGAAAAGGTAACCTATAAGTTTCTTTTATCTTTTACCCAAAAAAAAAGTTTCTTTCATCAGTCCAAACAAGTCAGGTTGGATCAACTCTTAACACTTTCTTGTTCCATTTTATTTGAATTACATAACTAATTAATGTAGTAAATAGAATTAAAAAAAAAACATCTTGCTATAAAAGCAGCAGTAATCTAACCTTTTAAAAAATCAATTCAAAAGATTTTAAGCATTTGAAAACACTTTTGAGTGACTTTTCACCCATTTGCCTCGGTAAACCAATTTGACTTCTTGGAGATAAACTACAAAGAAATCAACCGAGTTTAGGACATCTCCAATGTATACACCAAAGTTTAAACAAAATATTGTGTAAAAGAGCATCTTTTTACACCAAAACTTTTAGAACGTAACTAACTTATATTATCACTGTAATATATTTCAGTTAGATTCTTTTATTTATAAAACTAAATCCATACTATTATTAATTAATGTTTTCTATTTACAAAACAAATTGATATTGATAATATTTAAAAAAATCAAACTAATTATATAATAAAAGGAAAATTGATTATATTTAGGTAAATTGAATTTTAATAATCCCAGTTATTGCCTACCGGCCGATATTAATCCGTAGTTAATTTATTCCCTACAATAAAACAGATTTTAAAGATATTGGAATCTATTAGACCGTCGTTAAATGGCCACTAACGCCATTAAGTAAAATTTCACTTTTTGATGACCGGGCATCACGGTGGCGTCTTATGTGACATGCTTTTATGACTGGGCCTCGAACACAAAAGTTTTTTTAGGAACATTTGTATGTTTTGATGCTATGAAGAAATATTTTGTTTAAGATTTTTGTAGCTTTTAATCATGATTGGTTGTTTTTTGAAAACTTTTCTTCACAAAAATATCAAATAAGACGCCACCGTGATGCCTAGTCATCAAAAAGTAAAATTTTACTTTACGGCGTTAGTGGCCATTTAACGACGGTCTAATAGATCCCACTACCTTTAAAATCCGGTTATTGTTGGTAATAATGAAATACAGATTAATATCGGCCAATATACAATAAGTGGGATTATTAAAATCCAATATTCCTTATATTTATGCACCTTTGATTTTATATCTACTCAATTTTCTAACAAAGTAATTAATTATGAAACTTATTTTAATTCTATAAATGCATGACTGAATTTCATATTTAATTTTGGAACATTTTAAATATCTAAATGTTTCTAACAAAATAATATACTTTGTATAAAGGAATTTTTATTTTTTATACCAAGTATTTAAGAATTATATAGTCTAATCAAAAAATGAAAATGGTATAAACAGAAAGATATTATTAAAAAATGTTAGATGATCTTTGAAAAAATTGGCATGAAGAATATTGTAGCAGTGTAAAATGGTAGAATGTTTGGTGTTGCACCAAATCTGGTGTCTTGGCTGGAGATGGAATTTTACACCAAATTTGGTGTTTTGATGCATACATCGGAGATGGCCTTAGATAAATGGGTCGAATATCACCTCTAATCTCAAGATAATGAAGACTCATGACAACAATTACAACTTTTTGCTAGTTCTTTTACATGAGATTATGAAATCAATTTCCCACCTTGCTTGCCAGTAGAGCTGTGCCAGCAAGACCAGCAGAAAAAGCCCATGTAACTGCATGAGGAATAGTGAGTCGCCCTGAAGGTAACGGTCTTCTCATTGTTCGATTCATCATAGCATCATTCTTAACCTCAAATACCTAATACACAAATGAAATTACTCTAATAATCAATATAAAGCAAAGAGAACAAATTTCAGGGCTTCTCTATTAAAGCCTGAAACAGAGAGAACTAGATAAAGAGTATGCAGATCGTGGCAATGCTCAAGTTAGTCATGAATGCGAGAAATGGTATAAAGCGTAAGAGAAAACGATCTTTAGAATGCCTCTGTGGAACAACCATCTCTTGCTTATATAGGCATCCCTTATCTTCTAGGCGTTTAAGAACATATGTTGACAAGGGGTGGAGAGTGTGCTGCTAAGGGCTAATAATGTCCTGCCATGTGGCATTGTGACATGGTGACTAAAGAGAGGCCTCATGGTGCCTATTTTTAAGTGTCCAATCAAATCAGAGCATTAATAAATGACTGGGATTTTCTAATAAGGATCCCCATAAGTTATTTCCTTGTAGCTTTTAACGGTTTTGGTTACGCTAATTGTAACACAAGATAAGAATCCATAGGAGACAACGTGTTTCCCTATCATGGGAGATTCCCAATCTCAAAAAGAAAAACCTGCTTCCATTCCACGTCACTCTTGATATGCGGTTGTAAGCGTGCCCAACATGATTCATCCCCATGGAGGGTATCGTCGTTAATTATGCAAATAGACTCGTGGGTTTCAATGCAAGTAAGATAGGGCTACGTGGCAATTTGTACGGCTAACCTTCTAGGGATACTCCCAACTTTCAGATCTTCCATGTCACTTGACCTACTTGGACTTTTGGATTTTCTAGGCCTTTCAAGTAATATTGTGCATCATTAGTAGTTAGTTGTTAATGACAGCCCTAAGTTATATTGTTAACCCTTTAAAAGATTAGCCACAATTTAAGGCCTCCATGGCTCCATGGATTATATACAAAATGGAATTTATTTAATACATTCAAATGTGAAACTTGAATTGAGTTATTGGCAAGTGGAAACACATTTAATAGTTCAGTTTCATAGGATAATAAGAAAACATATCTACCAACCTGATTTAAAGTGTTAGCAGATGCTGCTACCATCATGGTTCCCGCACAAGTGTAACAAAGTCCTGCTAAGTCAACAGTACTACCACTCCCAAGAACATAGCCTGCTCCAGATGTAGCAACCACTAGCATGCTAGAAGTAGGGAACAACAAAAAACTATGAGATATATGAAAACTATCATAAAATTTCCATCTATTCTAACAATGAATAAAGGCAAGTATAAAACTGTTGGGTTAATCGGGTTTAATTTACGGGTCTTCGGGCACGATTACGGGGCACCCGATACTTTGATTGAATAGATTGGAAGTGGTTAGAAGTTGACCGGGTTTTGAGGCTGAAGTTCGAAGTGGATGGAGTCACTTTGCATGTGGGTAAATTGACTAGAATGTTGGCTAAGAGTTCGTCAAACTAATTTACGGTTCTTTAGGAATAAGTTTAATATTTATTTTTTAGTTAATCCACGTTGAGTGTTTTTCTGTATGGCTATAAATAGCCTTTTGTTTTTGGTTAATAGAGAAGCAGAACCTTTTCATTTACAGAAGCTTCCCATTCTATTTGTTTCTCCAACTTTACTATTATATACATACGTGAGTGTGTGTATTGAGTGTGTTAGTGAGGGGCCTGATATTCAACATTTGGTATCAGAGCCTAGGGCTCGTGAAGACGGAGAAGAGGCCGGTTTGAGAGTCGGTTTCGAGTAAGGATGTAGACTTTGGCTGCGGGGCAAACGCAGCAGCAAACCGAGTTCGTTTTGGGGCAGCAGGTGGCTGTTTCGCAGCAGTAGACGGAGACTGGGAAGTGCTTCATGACGGCCGTTGTCGCGGGTGAGAGTACCGGTTTGGATAACGGGGGTGACGGAAGAACCGCGATGTTTCTCGTGGCTGTAGTCGGCATCAAACGGGTAGGAAAGACTATGTTTCGAGCCGGGTTTACAGCAGGGGGTGCGGCTGTCTCGGGTTTGGCAAGTCCTTGATCATTTTGTTCGTGATAAGGGGAGACCAACGTAGTGCATGAAAGACGAACAGAAGGGATCCGTCAAAGCAGGTGGCTTTGGATTGTGTTCGTTTAGCGGGGTAAAGAAAGCGTTAGAAGCGAGGTAGCTTCTTTTCTTGGTCGGTGGAGAAGCCTCTTTGAACAAGGGTTATCGGTAAAGGTTGCAAGAAAGAAAAAAAAAGGTGTTACATTATGGCGTTGGAGTTCAAATCGGGTGATTTTGGATGTGACCGGGGTGAGGTCGTTGATCCGTGAAAAGTCAAGATGTGAATGAACGTATCTAACGGGATGCCATGTGAAATGTTACAAGTGTGGTTAACTTTGATTCGGGATGAACCGAGAAGACTTTAGACGTGATCGAGGTGTGTTCGGTAAAGTTGAGATGGTTCGGGATCGGGAAGTTGGTGATTTCGGTGCAGTGAAGAAAGGCGTGAACAAACACCGATTAAGGGGGTGAATGTTGGGTTAATCGGGTTTAATTTACGAGTCTTCGGGCACGATTACGGGGCACCCGATACTTTGATTGAATAGATTGGAAGTGGTTAGAAGTTGACCGGGTTTTGAGGCTGAAGTTCGAAGTGGATGGAGTCACTTTGCATGTGGGTAAATTGACTAGAATGTTGGCTAAGAGTTCGTCAAACTAATTTACGGTTCTTTAGGAATAAGTTTAATATTTATTTTTTAGTTAATCCACGTTGAGTGTTTTTCTGTATGGCTATAAATAGCCTTTTGTTTTTGGTTAATAGAGAAGCAGAACCTTTTCATTTACAGAAGCTTCCCATTCTATTTGTTTCTCCAACTTTACTATTATATACATACGTGAGTGTGTGTATTGAGTGTGTTAGTGAGGGGCCTTGAGTGTGTTAGTGAGGGGCCTGATATTCAACAAAAACAAGAAACGTGAACTAGAGAGGCCTTGACATCTAAAACATAACCAACATAAGCAACTAAAAAGCTATTTATTTTTCAAACGGATAGATAAACTACAAGTTGACCCTACATGGTGCAGGAGGTGAGAAATTGGGAATCTAATTTTATCAAGATTCGGCCCAACATAACTTAACATCATAAAGATTTATCGTCTTAGTTCTATAATTTGCTTAAGGCTTTGATTTATTAGAAGTAAATAGTAATATTAATACTATTACAAAGGTGCAAAACAAAAGGCAGTATTGACTTTGATAGCAGTAAAAAACCACACAAATGACACAATGGCAAGCTTCAATGAGGATGATGGAGTCACTACTAATTGTAGAGAAAAGAGTATGGCCTTTTGAATGTGAGCCTCTATAGATGAAGATGACTAATCATATATCTTGTATATAGTCCTTCTGGAAAGAAAAGAAAAAGTCACCACTGAATCGTTGCTTTATAAAGCTTCACTACAATGCATCAACTTTAATATATAGCCTCCTCAAACTTATCCCCACCAAATATCACAAGAAAATGATGCTCCAGATTAAAAGGAAGTTAAGAAAATAGAAAGATGGTCGTAGAGAACCTACAACTTTGTTTTTGATACACAAGTCACAGTGAAGAATAACATTCCAAAGGGTAAGATGATGCAGAATCACAGGAAATGTAATATTTTATGTCATTGATGTTCATGGCTTCTAGATTGTATGCAAAATTATACAACCCCTTTTAAAAAAAACTTTCAGGAGCTTTATGACAAACAATATGAGCATTACTACTTTTGCATATATTGCCAGAGCTCCTTGTCATTCATTATAAACAAAGAAGAAACCATGACTAGTTCCTTTATCATAAACATAACAACAATATGAATTATTTTCCTATCATCACCAGGAATCATCAATCGGCAATTAATCATTTCTGTAAGATAAATCGTACTGATCTGATCAATCACAACAATCAGAAGTCACAGAATCTAATGAGCATCAGAACGATCAAATCTATATCATACGCAATAAGAAAGGAATTATTCACAACGGACCTAAGTTTCGCTTTGGAGAGCTCCCAATAACACCGACTATAATGTCTCGCCATATCAACAACTCCTCTCGCCCCTAACGTCGTCGCATCGATGACATCAGCAGACGCCCCGATCGCGGGAACCCGATCCAGTCCAGAAATACCTAATTTCGCTGCACCGGACGCTGGCTCCACGGCGGTGGAGCTGGATCTAGTGATTAGTCCATAACCGTGGTCCGCATCGGAGAATTGCAACAGACGAAGAGAAATAGGTTGAATATTCAGATGGCGATGAAACTTGGAAGAGGATGAGGTGGCGATTTGAGTGAAGTGACTCAGGGAGGTTGTTCTTCTCCACATGGCCGCAGATTTTCGCGAACACGGCGGCGAATCGCCTGAAAAAGTGGTGGCGGAGGGGAGCGGCGGCGATGCTTTTTCTGCCTCGGTTTACAGGGAGGGAGAGGAGACGAAGTCTTTCTTGGTGGATAGAATAATCATTTTAAGCCCTTTTAGTTTTGTAATTTTACAATACTGGTGATGTGGCTTACAACAATTTCATTTTCACCCCTAAATATAATTTATTTTTTTTTTAAACCGCAAAATTTTTATTAGGGGCTAGTAAGTGTCTAAATCCCCACACGCAAAAACATTTATTTACAAACCACGTCCAATAATAGAAAGAAAGACGATTACATCCCTATCAATCTACATCAAAACTATACCATTGTGGCCACGTGATCTTCCTTTTCTTCATCCTTGCATTTATCCATAGAAACGTCGTCGTTTTAACCTCATCCATGATCTTTCCCACATCAGTTTGAGTGCCATTGAATACCAAATCATTTATGCACCGCCATATGCTCCAACATGCCACCATTGCAACAGCTTGAAACAACATCTTCCTAACCTTCGATCCTCTTGTCTCTTGTCATCCAAGGATCCTGTCTCTAATTGTTGGACTCGATGACAAATCAAAAGCACACCGCCTTGATATCTCTACCCAAACTCATCTCGCCAAATCACATTCAAGAAAAATATGTTCAACTAATTCCTCCATCCAACCACATAGCCTACATTCCACATCCGGTATATTCACACCTCTTTCCCGCAACGCCAATTTAACCGGTACCCTTCTCATTTCCAATCTCCAAGCCAAAATATTCACCTTAGATGGCAACCATTTATTCCAAGGGAACGGGAGAAAAGGAACCTAGATACATTGTCGATGAACACGCCACTTTAAGGCTCTGGTAGAAAATTGACCCCCCGTAGAATCATCACATATCCAAGAGTCCGCCAATGAAGATAAAACAATATGATCAACTAGCGTTCGCAAATCAGACAGTTCTCCCAACTCCTCAATTGACGAAGGCTGCCTCTTCCAGCTCCATTGCCACCGATTTGATTCACCAGAATTCAATCTGCACTGAGCAATAACACATGATTTGGAATTGGTTAGTTTAAATAAATGTGGGAATTTGGAGGGCAAAGTCTCCTCCCCAATCCAACAATTCGTCCAGAATTTAATCTCCATTCCCGACAACACCTTTGATGAAACGGGTTAGTGGGCAGTTGACTTTTTCAAAATCTTTTCCCACATCCGCGATGCTCTTTCATAATCCGGATGCCGAAAGGCTAACCAAAATAGAACACCATGCCCTACCCTTCCGACGCAAAGCCCAGACCACCTTACGCCATAGTTTATCTTTTTCCACCTTGAATCTCCACCACCATCTAGCAAGAGACGTCATGTTAGCCTCCTTAAGATTTTCGATGCCCAAACCTCCAAGTTCTTTCGCAGTAATAACTCGAGACCATGCCACCCAACTCATCCTTTTAGCATCAGTCGAACCTCCCCATAAAAACCTCCGCCGAATCATGTCTAGCCTCTCGATAAAGTTGTTAGGGGCACGATAAGTGTGAAATAATCGAGTGGTAGAGCATTAAGGACAAATTTTATCAACACCACCCTACCACCCATAGACAAGGTTTTTTCCTTCCCTCTTGACAACTTCGATTCGAAAACATTAATCACAGGCATCCAGTTCTTTAGCTGGTTCATGTTAGCACCTATCTTAAGGCCCAAGTGCTCGAATGGAAACTCCCTAGACTTACAATTCAATAATTGAACAATAGACTGTGTACTCGCATCATCAAGACCCAGAGTATATACGACGTTTTTCGATGTATTAACCTTCAACCCACTGACAAGATTAAAACCTTGCAGTATTCGTAATAGATTCATCACATTCATACTTGAGCAACTACCAAGAAACACGACATCATCCGCATACATTATGTGAGAAACCATAGGACCTCCATTAGATAATTGAATAGCTTGAAAAACACCTAGCATCTGTACCCTCTTGATAACTACCAACAACGCATTCATTGCCAATAGGAACAGAAAAGGGGATAATGGATCTCCTTGTTTTAACCCTCTGAAACACTTAAACTCCTCGGTTGGGCATCCGTCTACCAAGACAGAAGATTTCCTCGGGATAAGGATTGCTCTAACCCACTTCCTCCACTTCTCTCTGAAGCCATGTAGATTTAAAACATCATCAAGAAAAGACCAAGTAAGAATCATATGCTTTCTCAATGTCCACCTTAAAGATAAAGCATTCCCCTTTTGTCTTCTTCAGCCATCCTATAATCTCATTTAGGATTAAAGGTCCGTCAAGAATACTCCTCCCAGCTAGGAAGGCAGTTTGTTCTTCTGAGACTAAATCACCCATCAATGGTTTCAGACGGAACATTAAGGTCTTTGAAATCACCTTATTTAGTGAATTCACAATACTAATTGGGGCGGAATTCTGATGGGGACATCGGATCATTACATTTAAAAATGAGTGCAATAAAAGATGACATACAACCTTCGTTCAAGTGCCCCGAGTAAAAAATTTGAAGTTATATCCATCGGGTCCAGGCACCCTGTCTCCGGCACACGACCAGACAACACTTCTAACCTCCTCCAAAGTGAATTGCACCTCTAAACCAACAGCTTGATCTGTGGACAAGGTATTGAAACCTTAGCATCTTAGTTTTGGTTTGTTGGTTACAGGCTCCACGAATCTTTTTTTGAATAATGAAAACGTTATGTCCTTCACTTTCTTTGGTTCCGTACATAAATCCTCCCATAACAATCCGTTCACCCTACTAGATTTTTTATTTTGATTAATGATACCATGAAAATATGCTGAATTTTCATTACCATCAAACGCCCATTTCACCTTAGTCTGTTGCTTTAGATCCAACACCTCCTTCATTTCCATCTCTAACAACTTTTTCTGGAGATTTATACGGTTGTCAAGTTCAAAATATGTTAACATTCTAACCTTAACAATACATTCAAGATCATTCATCTGGTCTAAAATATTCCTCTTTCTTTGGCCTTCAATGTGACGATGATTAGAGACCCAAGCCTTAACCCCCTTTTTTTAACCACTTCAATTTAGCCATCAGACGTTTATCAGCAGGTCCATTAAATTGGAAAGTAGCCAACTGCTCCCCCACCATCTCGATAAAACCAGGAAGATCCAACCAAAAGTTAAAGCAACGAAAAGGCTTTGGCCCATAATCTACCGGCTCCGTAACAAGGATGAGTGGACTATGGTCAGACCTTTCTTTCAGCAGTGCAGTAAGAGCCGCATCCGACCATCTATCCAAGAATTCATTAGACACAAGAATTCTGTCAATCTTACTCATTTTGTCACCAGCCTTGGTAGAATACGTAAACTTCTGCCCACCCATTGAATATTCGTGTAAATCTGCCTCAGATGCGGCCAGTGGCGTACCTAGGTAGTTGGGTACGGGTTCGCCCGACACCCATGAATTTTTTCCGCTGTGTGTTAATTTTCCGATTTTTTACGAACCGAACCCCAAGAAATTTTATGACCGAACCCCATAGAATTTTTACACCGACCCACAACTTAAAAAAAAAATAAGTTTTTTAATCACTAATAATTAATAATAATAAACTAAAAAATCTATAAAAAAGCTAGAAAAAAGCCCAAATCATTATTAACACAAACCCAACCAGGTTCAAGCCCAAAAAACTTTGAGAAAGCCCAACTAGGTTCAAGCCGCCACTGACCGGAATCAAGCCGCCAGTGACCGGAAATCCGGAATTTGCGATCGACGCTTCGTGATTTCACCGGAATCAAGCCTCGTCAGTCGCCAGAATCAAGTTACTCGGTTAGCCACAAGCCACCGACCCGACCCGACCCGAACCGAATCGGTCTAAAAAATTATTTGCATATAGGGTGGACGATAAAAAAACAAAAAAAAAATGTATATAGGGTGGACGATCAAAAAAATTTATACGCCGAAAATTTTCGAACCCCATAAAAAAAAATTCTGGGTTCACCACTGGATGCGGCTCATCCTAAATATATATATGTATAGTAGGGTTATTCTAAAAAAACGTAATGTGTCTAAGAAGTATAAAAAGGACTACATGCTAATACGTGTATAAAAACAAGTTAACCCGTTGTTGAAAACAAAACAAGGGGCGATGAACTATATGGATCTAATTTAATTTATATATCTAGGAAAAAGGGAGAAGTTTTTCTCGTTTAGATGCTATGGGTGGGTAAATCACAAAGGAGACAAATGGGGAGAACTTAGGGAAAAATAAAAGGTTCTTCGTGTCACTAGTTTGTGTTTAAACCAAGGTTGTAAAAAACGCTTGGCGGTAGTTCGGCGGTCGACTAGTGTTAAGTGATTAATCGAAGATTAATCGGAATTAATCGTCCTTGACATATATATATATATATATATATATATATATATATATATATATATATATATATTTGAACGACATCCTTGACATGATTGATTGGTAGTCGGCTAAAGGCCGCTAAGCGATTAGTCGGAGGTTTTACGGGATTTTTACAACCATGGTTTAAACTATATTTTATTATCATGCGTATTGTCGTGAGGTTAAAGCGGGTAAACAAAATAGTTGCATTGGTAAAATGTAGCATAAAGAAAACTGAAAAATACAAAATGACTGCACAAGGACGTTAAACAAAAAACATATCATTAAAAAATAGTAAACACAAGATGACTGCGCAACGACGTTAAACAAAAAACAATTTTTTTTAATAATTGATGCCAGGTGACATCCAACCATTTGAGCCACATGACCCAATAGTCTAAAGAAACTATTCATAGTAGGGGCGTTATTCGGGTTGTGTAATCGGGTGTCGGGTTTTTCAGTTTTTTTTTTATATATGAATTTCCAACCCAAAACCCACCTTAATACGATATCAGGTTTGGATTCTTCAAGTTTAGGGTTCAGATAAAAATGAAAACCCAATTATAGAAATCTCAAACTTTGGTTCGTCAAATTTTGAATATACTGATTAAATATTCTTTTATACATGTATAATGAGGAAAAATATTGAAACCATCATAGCCGACCCTACGTGGAGACAGAGTCAACCCTATTGTATGGCCTTATGTTCGTCCTTTTGCAATGAGTAGTAGCCCTGATCCTTATGAAAGAATAATGCAGGTATTTAAGTATTAGAAATGTTATCTTAAGGTCACCCAATTGCTAATATATTAAACTAGATTTTATTATGGTGTGTTGTTACTGAAATAATGTAGGTATATAAAATAACTATATATTATTAAGTTGTAAAGAGAATGAAATTAAAATAAATAACGCGATAAAATTATAAATCTGACAATGTTAAAATTACAAATCTGATTAAATATAAAATTACAAACAATTAAATACATGTAGTTACGGGGTGAAACTAAAATTAAAACCAATGAAATGTTTAAAAAATAATTTAAAAATAATGAGAAAAATTATAATAAAGGTGTTTCTGCGGGGATAACGCGCATACACAAAACAATTCTATTGCTATAATGGTACCTAAGAAAACAAAAATAAAAAAACTGTGCAAAAAACCAAAACGCTTAAACTGTTGAGTTTACGACCTAAACTATGTTATACGACTGTATTTATTACACAGTGTAATATACACAAATTTAGACATTTAAAAGGAACATTGTAAAACTAAACTAAAATCAAAAAAATGTAAAAAAAAACTAAAAAACAATAAATAAATAAAATATAGAGTGTCATGTGGCAACACATCAGGCCAAACTAAAACCAAGGAAATGTTTTTTTTTCGGTTGTAGAAGAATTTTGTATTTCGATGGTTGTTTTCTGAAAGTTTTTTTTCACAAATATAAAAAACATGTCACATAAGATGGCACAATGATTTTCAATCATCAAAAAGTTAATTTTTTTTAACGGAGTTAGTGTCATTTTAAGTACAGCCTGTTTATTTCCAACATGATTAAAAAGGGCTTCATTGTAGGGAAAAAAAAAAAACCTTTTAAGATTGATTAGAACTTTTCAGGGTGGGTTAACCTTCAAAAATTAATTAAAACTTTTATGGGGTTAGGTCCAATTAACAAAGTTATTTGAGTAAAAGTGTTACTCCCCTTGAGGTCAAGGGTTCGAGCCCTGTCAAAAACAGGTTGCTGTAAAAATATAGTTGTTAAAAAAAAGTTTTAAAACTTTTCATAAAAGTTAATGTTTGTCGATTTAACTCTCTTTTTTTAGTTTAGGGATTATTAGGGGTTTGAGCTTCTAACATAATATGAATCTAATCTGAAGTTTGTAAGTTTGGGTTTAATATAAACGGGTATGGGTCAGCTTCAGGTCAAACCGCAAACCTATTTAGCTAAATGGATCGTGTTTGTGTCAACCTAGCAGGTGTAGGTTGACATGTTTAATTCATTTGTTTTCTATTTTGTATTTTACAAGTGGGTCGACCCGCGCTTCGCCGCGGAGCCGAACCCTTTTAGAAAGTCGGTTAGTGAAACCATAAATGACGCGGCGGAGATATACCGTTGACATGTTTAATACGCCTAATTTTCTAATTTTACGAAGAAACAATATGTCGACATACGCTATTAACAAAAAAAGGCAAAAGATAAACCTAAAGTTGTATTGATATAATATTAATTAGCAATTTCCAACCCAATCTATAAACGAAAGTAATGGTTATATATATGCTATCTAAAGGCCATATTTGTAGGTTATAAGATGAATTCATATTTAACCTTAAAAAGTCAAATCTGCTCAGTTTCTGTCAATCAAAAGATAACGGATTAATACACTTTTTTCATTTTAGTAAGACTTTGATCTGAATTGGCACTGGTAGTGTTGTCCCCTTTATCTTACTTATCCTTGACTTTCATTTCTCCCCTGCATTAGTCATATAATAATAACATGAGTTACATACCAAAGCATCATATCAAGACCCGAGAATCAATAGTTAAAGTTCATAAATTAAAAAAATGAACACAAAGATTGCAGGCATCTAATAAACATAAACTAAAACATGAGTTACATACCAAGCTTGGAATAATCTGTCATGATCAAGGTTACCTTCAAATCCTGGCATCAAGACCACCGGTTTAGTAAAAAAATACTCAAATATCAGCCAATGCATGAATTGAATAAACTTAAATCGTTAAAATTTAAAATTTTAACTTACATCAAATTGAGTAGGATTGTTGTCCTCTAAACATAGGTATTCTAAAGATTTGCTTCCGAGATGAACAACAGTAACGGATCTTTATAAAAAAACGTAAAATAAGGTTAAATTAACATGTAATGTATTAGCAAGTTATCATTGCAGATGAATTAGAGAAATATTATCTACAAACAATTACAGCATGTTGGTGCACGGATCTTTATAATCAGGTGTGGGTCTATCCAAAAATTAACACTTAAAGAACACAAAATACATGGGTATTTCCATTGCGAATTCAAATAACGACGATAACGCATTAGTTTAACCTGACTTGTAACTAAAAAAAAATGAACTACTCAATTAAGAATATCTACTCTTCTCTCATAAGCTGGAATAGGTAGGATTGTTGTCCTCTAAACATAGGTATTCTAAATATTTGCTTCCGATATGAACAACGGTAACGGATCGTCATAAAAAAACCGTAAAATAAGGTTAAATTAACATGTAATGTAGTAGCAAGTTATCATTGCAGATGAATTAGAGAAATATTATCTACAAACAATTACAGCAAGTTGATGCACGGATCATTAAAATTAGGTGTGGGTCTATCAAAAAATTAACACTCAAAGAACACAAAATACATGGATATTGCCATTGCGAATTCAAATAACGACGGTAACACATTAGATTAACCTGACTTGTAACTAAAAACAAATGAACTACTCAATTAAGAATATCTACTCTTCTCTCATAAGCTGGAATAGGTGCAATCAATAGTGCAAAAGACAACATAAACACCCTTCTTGAGAAAAAATCTCTCACACAGGTTTGGAATTTCAAGAAACCGAACTTGTTTCATACCTATTTATACCAGTACCGCTTGATTGGCAGCCTGTATGCATTTTTGTAAGAGTCTATCCAAATATGGTTGTTGTTTTACCTGGTTGACTAAACCTAAAGAAGATTGCAAAAGAAGCAAACTAAATCATCTTTCACCTACTCAGTTTCATCAAAGTCAAAATCTTAAACCTTCTACTGTATAAAAATCCTTATGAGCCTAAAAGTTACCCTTAAATCAGCAGCCAATCTGCACTTCAGGATCCAAACTTCACATGATTATATCTTGTACATCTCGGAACGACATCGGTAACATCTTAAAGAAACATTAAACAACAGTATGAAAATCTGCCTCAAAATCCACCCCAAAATCCACACCAACATGACCCTAAAGAAATGGGAAAATTAAAGAAAGACCAAAATCAAAGATCAAGGGTTTGATTCTTCGCCAAAAACCCGTTTTGATCTAATTCTCAAAATGCCAAAACCATAATCTGTTTCAAATTTAGCTTTCAAAGTGTAAGTTTATGTTCACTGTGGCATTTTTACAAACTTTTCAGATAGGGCTCACAATCTGTTTCAAATTTAGCTTCCAAAAACACTTCTTTTATAGTATTTCTAGACATTAACCTCCAATCTTTATGCATATCATAAAACCTTTAAGCAAAATACAACGCTAAAATGGCAGGCATGAAGAGGGGGTTTTCGACAGCAAAGATCTTCATGGCGGGATGCTAGATTCGATTGGGGCGTCGAAGAAGAGGGGTTTGTTGATTATGATGATGGAGGCGGTCCGTGGAACAAAGTAAGTTATCGTAAAACCAAAGTTTTTCAGCCAAGAAATCAATCGTATTATCAACCTAGGTTTGTACAGAAGAGGGATCGTAACTGGGAAGATGTGGATAAGTGGGCGACGACGATATTCGTAACCAATTTTCCTCCAAAGACGTCATTAATGGGGATTAAGCATGCGTGCTTGGTGGTCGGAAAGGTTGTGGATGGATACATCCCTAACAGGTTGTCGAATGCAGGAAAAAGATTCGCTTTTATTCGCTTCACTAAAGGATCAGTGGCTAAAGAGTTGGTGGAAAAAAATCGTGACATTTGGATGGGTTCGTTTAAGCTGTATGCGGATGAGGCAAGATTTCGGCGGGGTTCGATCAAACAAACAGGGGGTGATAATAAACCAGAGGGGAAGGAAGAAAAGATGAACGATGCGAAGGAGGATGGAAACAAAGGTCGGGACGAGGTAAATGCGGTGGGAACGGGGAGTATCAATAGGTCTTTCGCCCAAGTTGCAAAAGATAGGGTTGTGGTTGTCAACTCTGGAGATGCTACCAGTGGGAATGAATCGGTTGGTAAGATCTTTGAGAACGACTTTATTGATGTGGGTGAGTTAAAAACTTCATTGTTGATCAAGGTGCGGGAGTTGAAGGTAATTCCTAAAGTATATATTCATGCTCATAATGAAGGATTCGGGGAGGTGACCTTTCGTTATTTGGGTGGATTATGGATTCGTGCGGATTGTGGTACTGTTGAGACTCGTAAGAAATTTGCTGAATGTATTAGTTTTAAATCTATTTTTCAAGAACTTCGTCTTGTGAAAGAGGATTTTTGCGTTGAAGAGAAGGTGGTTTGGCTCGAGGTAAGAGGTTTACCTCTTATTGCGTGGTCCAACGGAGCATTCCGTCAAATTGCTAGTGGGTGGGGTAAGCCTCTGGATGTGGATAATGATAGTGAGGAACCAATGGCGTTTGGAAGGGTTTGCGTTTTATCTCGGCATATTGATAGAATTCGGGAGACAATGGTGTGTCAAATTAAGAAAAAAATCTACAAAGTGGAGGTGACAGAATTATATGACTGGACTCCTTCTTTTGAGCAGGTTTCGGATGATGATACTGACTTGGAAGATGAGGAGGACGTTTTTGAGGTTGAGGCACAAAATAAAGAGGGTTCGGTTGGGGGGGGGGGTTGAGGATCAGAAAGTCAATTCGGACCCGTTCAATATTATGGAGACTATTCGTCGGGAAACGGAGAAAAACAAAAATGTGCAGGCTCAACCGGTCTCGGATTCTCTTTCGAAACCACCGGGTTTTTCTAAGGTGTTGGGTGATGTTATTGGTGTCGAGCCTAGTCCGGTTGGATTAGAGGATGTTGGTGGGAAGGAGGATGGGGTGTACCCTTGTTTGATTGAAAAAAGTGGACATGTAGGTGGTGTTATGTCGCACTCTTTTTCGGTCGACAAGGAAGACGATAATCTTCAGATGTCAGGTGGAAAATTTCGTGATGGAGGGGATGCGAATTTTTCCTACTTGGCGGATGAAGATAGTCGTATTGAGGGTGTTTTTCAGGTACCTAAGGAAACTATTCGAGGAGTGGAGGATACCGATGGCTTTCCTAAGGTTAATGAAAACACTCATGATGTTGAGGAGTTTCGGGTGGACTTGGACAAGGCGACCTTTCCGTTTTTGGAAAAGAAATTAAGACGTCAAAATATCTCGATTCTTGAAGAATTTAATGTGCATATTGAAAGAGGTTTGGCTCTTGGTCTTAATTTTGGAGGGCTCTAAATCCGACTTGCAAGATCTTGTGAATAGCATGAGTGATCCGACGGTCTTCCGATGAATATTCTGTCTATTAATGCGTGTGGGATTGGGGCGGTGTGCAAGAGAAGGAAGATAGCTTCGCTTTGTAGTAAGTATGTTGTTAATTTTCTCGCTATTCAAGAAACTCATGTTAATTTTGTGGAGATGGGAACGGTTAGAAGTTTGTGGGGCAATTCTAATTTTGATTGGATGTGTGCTTGTGCCAATGGACGTTCGGGGGGCATTGTTGCGGTTTGGGATCCAATATCTTTTTCTAGTAAAGAAAAGTGGGTTTTTGATAATTTACTTATTATCCGGGGAAGATGGAATAGTTTGGATGCAGAAGTGTATATGGTTGTAATTTATGCTCCTCAAAGCACTAGAGATAAGCGAGATTTGTGGAGTTTTATTTCTATTTTCATGGGTGTTCATCCGGGTGATTATGTGGTGTTTGGAGATTTTAATGTTTCTCGATGCGCTTCCGAGAGATTGGGGGTTGGTTTTAATGGTAGGGAAGCGGATGATTTCAATGCGTTTATTGACTCATGTAGTTTGGAGGATATTGGGCTTGTGGGCTTCAAATACACACGGGTAAGTGCAATGGTTTACAACACAGCAAGATCGATCGGTTCTTAGTTTCTTCGGTGCTTTGTGATCGGCTTCCGGCTTTAGAAGGTATGATCTTGGCTAAAAAGATTGTTGATCATCGGCCTATTTTTCTTAGTATGAAAAAAAGAGACTATGGGGCGAAACCGTTTAAGTTTTTTAATTATTGGATGCATTTAGATGGGTATGACAAATTAGTAGAAGATGTGTGGAATGATCCGAGTTTTAGTGTGCATCATAACAGCTTTATCCGTTTCAAAGAGAAAATGAAAATGGTTAAGTCTAAGCTTAAGGAGTGGAATAAGAGTCGGTTGGAAAGACAAGATGGAGATAAACGGTTGATTGAAGAAAAGCTTGAAAGGGTTTAAATTGATATGGAACGCGGAGTGAACTTGGAGGATCTAAATAAGGAGAAACTCTCGCTTTTGGTGGATTTGGGTAAGATGGAGAATTTAAAATCGCTTGAGTTGTCACAATATCTGAAACAAAAGTGGGTTATGGAGGGGGATGAGAATTCAAAATATTTTCATGCTTTGATTAATAAAAGAAGAAGATTGGCTATGATTAGAGGTATTAAAGAAAATGGGGTATGGGTGGAAGATCCCGTAGAGGTTAAAAAAAGTTTTAGAGGGCACTTTTGTGGTCTATTTGCTAACAGCAGCAACTCTGTGATTTTTGATGTCCCGGTTCAACGTGGGAGGTTGGATGAGGCCATGCTTAGTGGTTTGGTTGCGAACCCTTCGATTGGTGAAGTGAAGATAACGATCTGGGAGTGTGGCAGTGACAAGGCGCCGGGTCCCGATGGGTTTTCGTTTGGTTTCATAAAACATCATTGGGGTCTCTTACAAGGGGATATTATGAGTTTTATGATAGAGTTTTTTGAGAGGAAATCAATTCCTAGAGGGTGTAATTCATCTTTTATTACTTTGATCCCGAAGATTGAGAACCCGGTGTTAATTAGTTATTATAGACCAATAAGCCTTATTGGTATTCAATATAAGATAATCGCTAAACTTCTTGCGAATAGACTTGCTTTGGTGGTCGATAAGGTGGTTAGCCCGGTGCAGTCAGCGTTTATAAGTGGAAGACAAATTCTTGATGGGCCTCTAATTATGAATGAGATGATTCGTTGGTATAAAAAGAAGAAAAAAAGTTTGATGATTTTCAAAATTGACTTCGCCAAAGCGTATGATTCGTTAAAGTGGAGTTTTCTTTTTGATATGCTGCGGAGATTAGGCTTCGGGGAGGGTTGGATTGAGTTGGTGCATGCATGTTTATCTTCGGCTTGGTCCTCGGTTCTTGTAAATGGAAGCCCAACTGCTGAATTTAAAATTGAAAGAGGCCTTAGACAAGGTGATCCTCTTTCTCCTTTTCTTTTTATATTGGCCATGGAAGGACTTCATGTGTTGATTGAAAAGGAGGTTTCGTTGGGTAATTTGACTCCGGCTTTGGTGGGTGCAAAAAAGGTGCCTATCTCACATTTATTCTATGCGGATGACGCTATTGTGGTTGGTGAATGGTCATCAAAAAATTTCGAGGCTATTAGTAGAGTTTTGGAGGAGTTTTTTGCGATGTCCGGGTTGAAAATAAATTTCGTTAAGTCAAGTCTATATGGTGTGGGGGTGACGGACGAGATGGTGAGGAATATGGCTGCTTCTAAGGGTTGTAAACCTGGTTCTATGCCGTTTAGATATCTTGGTGTTCCGGTTGGCGATAAGATGAGATCGGTGAAAGCTTGGGAACCAATTTTCATGAAGTTCAAAGCTCGTTTGTCAAGATGGAAAGCAGGGCTTTTATCTATTGGTGGTCGCTTAACGCTTATTTCTTCGGTTCTTGGTGCGTTACCTAATTATTATCTTTCTTTATTTCGTTTACCTTCTCAAGTTAAATGCATGTTGGAAGGGATCCGGGCAAGATTTTTTTGGGGTGGTAGTGATTCGGTGAGAAAGTTACATTGGGTTAAATGGGAGTCGATTTTGGTTGATAAGAAAAAGGGGGGGTCTTGGTATTGGGTGTATTGACGCCCTCAATAGGGCTCTCCTCTTAAAATGGAAGTGGCGATTTCTGGAGGGTAAAAATCATTTATGGGCCAGGTTGGTTGACTCAATTTACGATGGTAAAGGGGGGGGGGGATGCGTCGGTTGGTGGAGGGGTGTGGAATAGTATTTGTAAAAATAATAAGGAGCTACATGATAAGGGTATTGTGCCTAGAAGTGCGTTCAAGCGGGTGGTGGGGAAAGGTGATGAGACTAGATTTTGGGAAGATATTTGGATCGGTGATGAACCTCTTTTGTTAAAATTCCCTCGGTTATATGCGATGGAAAAGGTTAAAGATTGTATGATTAGAGATCGATTGCAGGAGGGTGTTTGGATTTGGGATTGGCGAAGACCGATTCGGGGTGGGATTGAATCTGCTCAATTTGAGCGTATGATTTCGGTAATAGGTAACTATGCGCTTTCTGGTAGTAGTGATAAATGGAAATGGGATTTTGGTGGGTGTGATGATTTTGAAGTTAAACGGATACGGAAAGCTATTGAAGGAGTTACGTTGAGTGGTAATGGTAGGGCTACAAGATGGAATAAAAGTGTGCCTAAGAAAGTTAATATTTGCTGTTGGCGTCTCTTGTTGGATAGGTTACCATTGAGGAGTAAACTTTGCGAAAAAGACATTCCTATTTCGAATATTGGTTGTGTTTTTTGCGAATTTCCTATTGAAACGAAGGCTTATCTTTTTGGTGGTTGTGATAAATGGCTTTTACTTTGGAGAAAGATTTGTAGATGGTTACACGTGAATGGCCCGGGTAATGCTAACCCGGAGGATATTATTTCTTGGATTGATGGGATGACGGCTAGTGGTCTTAGAAAAAAGATGATCGAGGGTATTACGTTTTGCGCTTGGTGGGTTCTTTGGAAGGCTAGAAATGAGATTGTCCATAACAGGGATGACGTCAAACCGGATAATATGTTTGAGTCGGTTTTGTATTTTTCTCATTTGTGGTTCTCCTCTAGATTTTCTAAGTGTAAAATGTCGTTTGGTGATTGGTTGGTCAATCCTCTTGCTCATGTTTAACTTTCTTGTTGGGTTAGGATTTTCTAACCCACAAGTTGTTTAATTAATTTTACTTTTTTGTTGTTCAAAAAAAAAATACAAAGGCACCATGAAATTCCCGTTCCAGTGAGACAAATACATAGATTACATAGATTACATTGATGATCCAGAATTCCCTTGACAATTAAAGATTATTAACTTACATATACATGAAAACATAAATTGGTGGATACCTGCAAAAAAATCAGAGACAAATATTGCCCAAATATATATATATCCAAACAAATATGCGTTAAAATTCAGAGACTAAGGATGCACTATACATCAACATAAAATAAAAATGATACAAAGCACAAAACCATTTTTTGTTCTTCCTGGTTGCAGAGCTATGGATCTCATGTAAACCAACAAAACGCAGACACAAATCAGTTGAGTAATTAAGCAAAGTACAACTAACCGATTGTGATTTTGTCTTCGGTGTAAGACAATATTTATTTATATATCTTAATATATTTCGGTATATATATATAAATAAATATCTTATGTCCTTTAATCATTTATCTTAAATAATCAATTACGGTTTTAACCCTATCTGGTATTACTTGATGGACGTAATTACCCTTTCTAGATGGGCTAGGGTTTCCCCTTGGGTGTATTATAAATAGAGGCTCTTAGGGAGAGATTAAAGGTTAATCACCACCACAAAACTTTCGACCTCTCTCTCATCTCTCTCGGCTCTCTCTCTCTGTTTCGTGAACCCTCACGAAACCTTACACCATCATTAGCTATACACCCTAAAGGGGAACCAAGGCTACTCACAGGATGGACAACCTAACTACTGCTGATCTCAACCAGATGCTTACAGGTAATCTTTCTTATTATTATCTGTTTATTATATTAACGATTCAGGATTCGATCAACATGTGGTATCAGAGCATATGTTGCTCAATCGAATCATTAATCTGAATTCGTTAAGAAACCCTAATCTCGAAATCAATATGGGTTTTTCGCAACTGTCTAACAATCTCGAAACCCTAATTCGTCTTTAAGCAAAAAAATTAAATCGGTTTTAAAATCAAACCCTCACTGATTTCGAGAGGTTATTGTCTTTTCGATCGAGATACCAATTTTTGATCGAAAAGCTCACTTTTCGATCCGATAGAAAAGTCCACTTTTCTACCGGCTTTACTACCGGCTTTACTACCGGCTTTACTACCGGCTTTACTACCGGCTTTCCTACCGGCTTTTCTACCGGTCCCTTTTTACTTACTTTACGATCGAATCATGTGGCTTTGACCCTGCTCGTCGATCGAAAAGCTTACTTTCCGATCATATGGCTTCGCGATCGACTTCTCGATCGGACCATTCCACTTTTCGATCCGATCGAAAAGTCCACTTTTTGATCGAAAAGCGGCTTTTCGATTTACTTTTCGATGGACTTTTCGACCGGCTTTTCGATGGATTTTTCGATCGGCATTTCGATCGGGCCATACGGTTTTTCGACCGGCTTTACTATCCGATCGAAAAGTCTACTTTTCGATCGGACCATGTGGCCCTTTTCGATCGACTTTTCGATCGGGCCATGTGGCTTTTCGACATACTTTTCGATCGGACCATACGGCTTTTCGATCGGCTTTTCGATCGGGCCAAATGGTTTTTCGACCGACTTTTCGATCCGATCGAAAAGTCGGCTTTTCGATCGAAAAGCTCACTTTTCGATCAGATACCCTTTTCGATCGAAAATTACACTTTTCGATCGGGTATATTTTTCGCGATCGGATACCGGCTTTCCGATCGGATACCCGCTTTTCGATCGGGTATCCCTTTACGATCGGAAACCCCTTTTCGACCGGATATTAGATTTGTTTTGTTTAAAACCTTAAATTTTATGTTTTACAAAACCTAATAAAATTTAGATTAGTTTCCCTACCTTGTATTAGTTAATGACAAGTAGTAATTCTGGCCAACGCTGTTTTGCTACCTTAATTAATGTCACTAATCCTTTCTAATACTAGGCAATTTATTTTAATTTAAACTAATCTATTAGCCTAAATTGATAACTAATTGACTTGTGTAATTCATAGTTAATAACAGACATCTAATAAGGTTCCAATTCTGGCCAACGCTGATTTAAAATAAAATTAGATTAATTTATTAACTTGTATTAGTTATTGACATGTAGTAATTCTGGCCAACGCTGATTTGCTACCTTAATCAATGTCATTTTTATTTCTAATACTAGTTAACTTATTTTAAATTAAACTAATTTATTTGCTTAAATTGATAACATCTTTAAAACCTCGATTCTGGCCAACGCTGATTCGTTGTTTTTGCAATGATTATCAACTAAGAATTAAGCATTCGCCTTTCGTATACAAGTGTTTCTTTTCTGGCCAACGCTGATGAGTTGCACATGTATTCAGCGAAACTAACTTGTACATAAAGCTTATGGTGTGTCATTTCTGGCCAACGCTGATGTGATACATCACTTTATGCACATACCCTTATATAGTTCATAATGCTTAGGTGATAGGCAAGTAACCAACGCGAAAGCCGATTCATTTAAGTAGAACCTAACTAGTCTGTTATTTTGGTGATATAACGGACTATATCACATCTTCTTTGTTTTATATTTGCACATTATTATTTATAAGAATGTCTCATTATTGCGCCTTAATTTAAAATTGTGCATTCTTTATTATTATGCCTTAGTTAATGATTGTACATTATCTTCGTATATCATTATGCATTATTATTGTGCCTTAGTTTTAAGTACCCCTTAGACTCACTCTTAGATCTTCTTCTGAACTAATTTAACCTTTAATCTCCATAAAATTATCCACTCTAAATATATAATCACTAAACGTTTCGATAAAGATTTTCCTCTCATCAAAATAATTTTGATTATCTCTTAAGACAAAGACTCTTAAGTACTCTCTCTCATAAGAGGTTTTACAATGAAAACATCAAAAGCGAGTAAAAGTCTATTCGAATTGTCTATCATGATAATCAAAATCCCTTTAAACAAAGGATATCAGGGGAGATGTTTCAGATTTCCTAATCTAAACATCGCGTGAGTAATAGAAATTCAAAAGGACTTCTTAAATGTATGCAAACACTTTATAAAATGTAAATTAGGTTAATGATTTAGTGAACATATCATAATAAATGAAAAACATGACCCTTACAAGGCTTACACATGTTTCGAGTTAAACTTTTCTAGTGCATTTCTTAGTGAATTCTTTCTTAGCACAATTAAATGCTACTTGAAATTAGTCATCATGAGAATGAGTGCTTTATAGCATTGTGCATAAAGGATAAATAATGCCTTAAACTAGAAAAGCAGATTTGTTCACCTCACTATCACTAACCCTTATACAATAAAATAGCTTAAATAAGGAGGATAGTTCTAATTTCTATTATAAGATACAAGAAAGCTTCCAGTTCTAATTCCTTAATGGAACAACTGGCTAAAAAGGATAATCAATAATGATAATTGTGCCCATTAATTTTCAAACTAACACAGTGAACTAAAACTAGTATTATAAAGATCTATTACAATCAATACACTAGAAATAAACCCTAAAACAACTATAATGAGAGTAAGTGACAAAATAAATGTCATAGTTGTATAAACCATGAAAAACTGTCATTGTATTACACTTTATGATACCTTATTATGATCCAACATCACTTGGAACTTAGTATCATTACTAAAGTAAGACATTGACGGTTATAAGTTTTCACATGGCTATGACAATGTCACACTTACCTTGAATTCTCAAAGTTGTTGGTTCTTCTTATCTAGTTGTCCTTACGTGGATTGAAATCTTTATAACTTATAACTAGATCATAAATGTTCACAATCTTTGTTATCACGTAAGTGAGAACTTAACAAAGAAAATACATGTGTTAAGGGAATAAACAAGGTTCCACTAGAGTTCTAACTTACCAAAACTCAAACATATTGGTGAACCTTATCCTAGAATGAAATATCTGGGCATACAACATTTATCACTCAAATAATTGATTATTTATTCTTGTATCTAATTAAGGAGAAACATCTTTCTCACCTAAAACTTTTAAGGATAAAGTTGAAAATCAACTTAACCATAAAATGAAAGTTGTGAGATTAGATCTAATAGATTAAATACTAAAGATTGACATACAAATAATGGTAACGCTCTCAATCCATTAGGATTGTAATAGTGTGAACCAGTAGCTCATGTATGATACTTCTAAAGATACATAATTAAGTTATGCATCTAAGTATCCTTATGAACATGATAATAAATATGTCATCTAAAGTTATAGATCTACTCCTATATATTCCAAGGCTCTTAAAATAACAACTCATATGCTAAACGAGGTTACTTAAATGTCCCTAAAATTCTTTCTAAAATTCGGACATGAAGACAACCAAGTATTAACCATATGATTAGTTATTAGCCGAAATTAAACCTTCCAAATCCTCAAACACTAAGCATGTCGCATACCAAGTTCCTAAGGAATTCTAAGATTAGTGGGAGTAGTCCAAGTCCTTATTTATGACTTGTCCCTTAAGGTCAGTGGGAGCAGTGTAAGTCCTTATCCATGACTTGCCTGAAGTACAAAAGGCGGGGGGAGAGATAAAGTTAAATGTAACTCTGAATTTAACTCTAATTACACCTCTTGTACACCACGCTGCGATAACACTGATCCACTTCCACACACTTAGAAAATAATGTTACTCCTAATATACCTGACTTAAATGCTCAAGAGGAAATCTATGAAACTATTAATGTTTTGCTTCAACCCGTTAGATCCAGCTTAGTAGGTCATCAAGGCATGAAGCTTCCTATTAACTTTGATGATTATGAACCTACCTTAATAAAGCTTACATGGATATTGGAAAGATTACTAATCGTATCTCTGATTTAAGAGCCATTATTAACAATCAACCATCTGATGGAATAAAGCTATAATGAGCTTAACTCCCTAAATCAGAATAACGTTAGACGTTTAGTTTTCCATAGCTAAACTGATCAAATCCGAAAGGAGAAAGTAAAACGTTATAAATTGTGATTGTTTTCTAAAGGCTATTGAGAATTCCTTTTCTAAATGATTCTTTGAGAGATTATTGTTGTCCTTATTACTCACTCATAATTATGAGTGACATTTAATGGACCTATAAAATATCTTTCCTTAATACTCACTTAACATAAAGACATGTTCATAAACTAAACTTAAGGTTCAAGCCTGAAAGTTAAAGAACACTTAGTCTTTAAGATGAGTATATTCAAATAAAGGGTTAATGTAAGCAAAACTCATAAGTGAATTTAAATTTTGGTGATGTTACAAATGTAATCATTCTTCATCAAGAATAAGTGGATAAATGGAGCTACCTTAAGATGAGTGGGAGCAACTAATACTGCATTTGCCCTTATATATAGGCAAATAATATATTAGTCTTGTTGCATGAGTCAAAGCGACTTATTCTCGCATAATTTTTGACATTAAAATCTTGAAGATGCTTCTTATGCAATAAGCATCAAAATACATCAAGATTAACCTAACGAGACATTAATTAAGTCTCATTAGATTACAACATGCAACGTCACTCTCAATCTGTAACTCTAGGAGACTAATAATAAAGGTTCAAGTAATTAAATCTTATGTTCAAGTCTATACCCGTTTAAGATATTGCCTACATTGCTGAAATACTAGAAATGATTAAAATCATTTCCTAATTTTAGTAGTTCATTATAAAGCATCTAAAATGGCATTCCAATATCTATAAGAAACGAAAGACTATAATTTGAACTATAGAAGAAGTGAGAAACTTAAAAGAGTTGACTATCTCTAAATTTTGACTTTATTGTATTCAAAAGATATTAAAAGTCAACTCAGGGGTATATCCTTATGTCTGTGGACAAATTTATCTAATAAATCATGGAAGAGTCATAAGAAAATGATAACAAGTCATTGTTGCTAAATTTATCATTAGACTCCTAAACTCCAGATAAATGACATATTGAAGACTCATTGTGATAAAAGTCAGCTACCCTAATTTCTTAAAACAGTAACAGTTTTGAGCGGAGCTGCATTAAATTTTCGATACAAGTTTTGTTCATTCAAGAACAAATAGAGGAAACTAACTTCTTGTATTGAAAACATTCATGATATGCTTAAGGATCCTATAATTTAAGGTCTATCCTCATAAGTCTTTCTAAGAGCTCATAATGAAGACGAGGTTTACTAATGACCAAGCATATCACAATATGAATGACTAATTATAAATTTTCCTCATACGTTTGATTTTGTCTCTTAATATGTTATGCATGCCTTTTGACATATAGACAGTTTTATTATAAATCAACGGAAAGGGCTTACTTTGGTAATTGATTCTGAATTTATGTTGAATTTTAAATTTGGGATTGTAGTATGATTAATGGGGGTCTTGAGTTGGATAATCAACTCTATGACTGTATTTTTCTGCTGCAATTTTGGTTTAAAATTGAAATGAGTACTAAATTCTGATCAGACTTATCTAGTACCTCATATAAATGATCATTCGGCCAAGTGGGAGAATGTAAGACAATATTTATTTATATATCTTAATATATTTCGGTATATATATATAAATAAATATCTTATGTCCTTTAATCATTTATCTTAAATAATCAATTACGGTTTTAACCCTATCTGGTATTACTTGATGGACGTAATTACCCTTTCTAGATGGGCTAGGGTTTCCCCTTGGGTGTATTATAAATAGAGGCTCTTAGGGAGAGATTAAAGGTTAATCACCACCACAAAACTTTCGACCTCTCTCTCATCTCTCTCGGCTCTCTCTCTCTGTTTCGTGAACCCTCACGAAACCTTACACCATCATTAGCTATACACCCTAAAGGGGAACCAAGGCTACTCACAGGATGGACAACCTAACTACTGCTGATCTCAACCAGATGCTTACAGGTAATCTTTCTTATTATTATCTGTTTATTATATTAACGATTCAGGATTCGATCAACATTCGGAAGTTAAAGGCAAAAACCAATTGAAGCAAGCCAAATGACAAAAAAAACCCCATTAAATCAACCTAAATCCTCGCCCCTGTTGAAGAAGTCGAAGCCGATTGAAGCCAAAAATTAATTCCAAAAACCTGCAACAACAAAAAACGATTAACCGACTGTTTAAGATTTATAGAATAGTAGTGTGTAGAAGAAAGAACTAACCTGGATGAAGATGTATTCGCACTTTGATTCTAAGCGTTAGCTCAGATCTGCGTGGCAAGAGCGAAACCATTGAGAGGATCGGTTCGCCGGCCAAATCCCTTTCATGTTTCAGAAGGCAGGAACTGATCCGAGATGAGAAAATAGAATCGATCTTGAAGGATTGCGTGAGATAGGAGACGACCACAGATTCAGTCACCTAACTCAACACACAGAGAGAACGGTGTGTGTAAAAAGAGGCGCACCAAATGTGCCCTAATTCTCAACAAAAACCTATTTATATGCTCCATACAAACATATTTGATATCTCATCAAAATCGGATAACTAAATTAATCTTGATCTAGACATTACCAATTCAATGTAGAAGATGTCATAGAATAAGAAGAGAGACTGAGACGTGCAGTGAAGACCAAGAAAGGAAGAGCAGGATGTCTTCATGTCTTTATTTTTTAATAAAAGAGGATGCCATACCTCTAAACCATACCGATTCAGTGTACATAGGTCAAAGAAACCCTGAATTTGGGGCAGAAATGAAGGGGAAAGAGAAGACATATGGAGAGAGAATAAGACCATCCTTCCCCATATTTCTTTGTCTGATCAAATGTGTGGTACAACAACAAAGCAAACAACTTGTAACATATGCTTGATTAGGAGTACTACACTATGAATATGGATAGTCCAACCATGACCCGCATGTAGTTGTAAGCTGGGTTTTAAAACTGGTACTATGTGTGCATTGTTGGCTTGTACATCATGTTTTAGAATTTGTACTCCAAGTTGTATTATGTTAATATAAGGTAATGTCATAAATCAAACTGGTATTGTAACTTTTATCAAAGTTTAAAACTCAAATTAAAATATAACCGTTTATATATATATTTGTACTTTTGTTGTAAAATTATAATTTCAAAGTATTAATATGCCGTTCAGGTCAAAAGGCTCGAGTTTGGGTTACCCGGAAGCATTGATTGATACATGGTTTATCTTGAGTGGGGGCCACATAAGTTTGTCTTTGTATATAGTTTAATCTTAAAGGTTTATCTTGAGTGGGGGCCAGTGGCGGACCCACTAAGGGCCCAGGGGTAGCGCCCGCTACCCCTGAACTTTTACCCCGACGTGTAAATTTTTTTTTTATAGGTTTTCGGTTTTTCGCGACCCCTGGAAGAAATTTTATGGCTTTTACTTAAAAATAGGAAAATTGGATTTTAATAATACGAATTATCACTCATTGGCCGATAATAATACGAATTATCACCTTGGCACACAATAATACCAATTAACCATTCCGGTCTCTAGAATAATACACCGTTAGTTTTTCACTAACGGCGTTAGTCTCTTGCTGACGTGGAACCCTCCAAATCAAGCCACGTCAGCAAACTACTAGGCCACGTCAGGTTCCACGTCAGCAAGAGACTAACGCCGCTAGTGAAAAACTAACAGTATATCATTCTAGAGACCGGAATGGTTAATTGGTATTATTCTGTGCCAAGGTGATAATTCGTATTATTATCGGCCAATGAGTGATAATTTGTATTATTAAAATCCAATTTTCCCATAAAAATATGATTAAAAGCCCCTTAAAAATATGATTAAAAGCCCGTTAACTACCTAAAAAAATTTTCGGGGGCGCTGCCCCCGAACCCTTGTTAGTCCCCGCTACCCCTGATATTCTTTCCTAGATCCGCCACTGGTGGGGCCACATAAGTTTGTCTTTGTATATAGTTTAATCTTAAAGGTTGGGTTGAAATTTAGTGAGGGCCTCCCCCCAACCCCCTTCGAGTTTTTAGTATATTCGCTTCTACCTGTAAATATTCGTGTCATGTTCTGGTTTATATATATAACATTATTTTCGAATTTAGGTTTGTTTCAAATAGACCTACCAACACACAAACATCACCCGTTTAATGATTCAAAGATAAACAAACCAAATCCTTAATTGAATAAGGGGCAATATAGTAGTTGAATACAACATTTTAAACACTTGGGTGACGTACCAATTATATTTTTTAACAATATAAGCTCTCACTTTTTAGTGGTAAATCATATATTTTTTTTTCACGTGGTTTTGTTGAATTCACAAGTAGACACACAACCATCACATCTTTACAACTCATTAGTTTTGTTTGATTTAATAGGAAAAAGGACTGATTCTTCCTCCGGCAGTCCCGGAGGCAACAACTTGGTCCATAAACCAACAAAAACATGAATCAAGTGTATCTCTGCCGGCACTTTCCTTCCTTCAACTTGCCTTCCATTCCTCCTATTGGGATGAGCACCCTCCCATACCATATAAATCAATATATATCTATATATGTATATGTATATATATGTATATATACACACATATACATACATACACACTCATCCTATATGTCCATCTTATGATCAAGCTAAAGTTCGATAAAATGATGGACAATTGCACCAATCAATGCATGTTTATTGTCAAATTTTCTACATATTAAGACATGTTACAAAGGTAAGGCGCCGTTGTTTTTCAATTTTACGTTTTTCTTCGAGCTTAGATCATCGACAAACATTATCATCTTGCTTGTATTATCTGGATCCCATGTGATATATATGTCATTTTTAACAATAGATGATTTTTCACTAGTTTTACATTAGTTTTATGATAATTTGGATCTATCCCATGTGATATATGTTATTTTTAACAATAGATGAATTTTCACTAGTTTTACATTAGTTTTATGATAATTTGGATCTCTAATAAGGGGCTGATTTACTAAAACACAATAAAAGGGAAACCTTTTATGTGTTATATGTGTAGTGAGTGGGAAATGCCTAATATAATGTCCCGAGAGTGTCCCAACACCGCCTGAGAAATGCAATGGGTCAAAAAATTACATCCCTCGTTATATATATATATATATAGCACCCATGAAGAAAAAATATAACTGGTTGTTGTGTGTTCTCATTTTTTTTGTTGTTTGAAGGTTTTTTAAAGAATATAAATTAATATAATTGGTTAATAACTAGAAAGGCGCTATGGGCTTTATGCACTACACACTTTAAGGATATAAAGACTCTTGCTGGCTGAACCATCACATGGCAGTTAACGTCCCATACAAAGGCTTTATGACTACACATAGCCTTAAGATGTAGCCTAGTTGTAAAAAGATAATGTTTTCTTTGATGTAGACCTAAGTCTAAGATTTAAGAGTAATGTAAATGGATATGTATAAAAAATATATATGTCTGAACGCTAGAAGACTACTATTCGCTAAATATTTTAAAAAAGAGACGCAAATAAAAAAATAATGTCTAAAAGTTATGGTTATGTCGTTATTTTTGACATTTTATTACCCTTTTCTCACTCCCTAATCCCATTAATAGTTTACTACCTTGATAACCGGTTAAAGTTCTCTGTTTTTCTCTAGCTACAATCTCCAATGCCTAATTCTTTGCAAACCCACATGAGGAACTTCATCAAGAAAGTCAACTCGTTGACCAAAGTCAACAAATCCACCAAGAAATCATGTGCTCTTGGTCTAATATCATCTTTCATAGCCATGGATGTCTCAAATCAACTCAAGCAAGTCTTCAACTTCTTCGATATCAACGGTGATGGCAAGATTTCACAAGTGGAACTCACAAATGTGTTGTTGACTTTTGGTCAAGAAAAGTCAAAGGCCACCATTGAAGCTCAAGGGATACTCAAAGAGGTTGACTTTAATGGAGATGGGTTCATTGACTTGGATGAATTCATGACCATCATGGATGGTTCCAATCCGGTTTTTGCTAGTTCCAAGGAAGAAAATGGAGATGATGATCTTAGAAATGCTTTTATGGTGTTTGATAGTGATAAAAATGGACTCATTTCTGCAAAGGAGTTGCAACATGTGCTCATGAATCTTGGATGTAGCAATTCCAAGCTTGGACAATGTAGAAAAATGATTAAAGGTGTTGATAAAGATGGAGATGGGTTTGTTGACTTTGAGGAATTTAAGTCAATGATGTCCATTGGTATCCACTAAAAGTTTCTATCTTCAAAAATAGGTACTCTTGTCTCATGTTTGTCATGCATTGATGACTTGTACATCATGCATTGATGATTTGTATATCATGCATTGTCATGTAAAATCACACTATGTATGAATGCTAGGAGAAAGAGAATTATAGATGTGATATTAAAACCTCTTATCTTTTATTTATCTTATATCTTTTGGTTATGTACTAAAAACAATATTTAATATTCAATAATGATGATACAATGCAAGTACACTAGACAAAACATATATATGGGTGGCGAAGGGGCGGGTAACAAATAAGAACAAATTATTTTTAAAGTATTTGGTTCGGGTTAGAACGAGTTTTGATAAAAATAGGTTTGGCTTGAAGGATTGTTTTACAAACTAAACAACAATAATTATTGGCAATCACATGTAAAACTGGATAGAAGATGAGAGAATCAAACACTAGCTATGACTGAATATTTGAATTATAATATTTTATGGAACTCACAGATATAGTATAAAAAAACATCTGATTAGCAAGAAGTTAGACATGAAAAAAAAAAAACAATTACAAATACATGAATGGGTTCTAACTTCTAAAGCACTCATCCAAGAAATGTTTGCCTTAGGAAACCATAAAATCGAGAAATCCACGATCGAATAAAATGAACTTCTTTTGACGCCATTATCTTTGTAAAAAATAATCTCATTCATAAACCTTCAAATAACCCATCAAACGGGCATGATGATAGCACCAAATATATTTTTTTATTTTACCATGTTAGACGCATTCAGAGAGGCGAATCTACCCTTTACGCAGGGGTAGCATCGTGATATGGGATTTTTTTTAACGTTTTCGTTATTTTGTTACCCCTGAAACGGTTTTTCCGCTACCCCTAAAATTATTTTACGCAATCCCTCGAAGTTTGTTATGGTTTTTATTTAGATCCCGACGTTAAAATATGATCAAAAGCCCGTTAATTATTAAACCCGAACAACTAACAAGTTTGTGCAATTTAAAAATACAAGTCGTAAGTTTAAGGGGTAAAATGAAACAAATATAAGTTTAAGGGGTAAAATGAAACAAATAGAGTGAATAAAACCTTTGAAAATTGACACAAGCTCAACCCCAGCCAGGGGCTCCGCCCCTTGGACCCCGCTTCTTTCAGGGGCGCTGCCCCCGAACTCCCGTTAGTCCTATAAAAAAATTGAACGCTACCCCTGAACTTTTTTTCTGGATCCGCCCCTGAACGCATTGATCCAAGTGGCATTGATCGGGACTAACGGGGGTTCGAGGGTAGCGCCTCCGAAAGAAGCGGGGCCTAAGGGGCAGAGCCCTTGCTGGCTGAGGTTCTGCCCCTTGGATGTTAAATGTGATATAACTTTTTCGATTTTATCCTTAAAAATAACTGCTTGGGCAGTTATTCTGAGACCAAGAAAATTGTTTCCGTGATATAATGGATTTTCGAATTCATTGGATCGAATACTGATCAATTTGATCTTGATTTTCTCTGCATTCAAACACATACAAAGTTCTTGAATCTAATATGATTTTATCCGATCATTAATTGGTATCAACTCTTTCTAATTGATTTGAATGCGAACTCTCGTGACTTCAGATTACTATCAGGAAATAACAATCTGTGACAGGAGCTTGTGGTATTTGGAATGAGATAACGTGTGTAATTTTTATTTTGATTGATGTAATCTAAGATCTCGCTAGTTTTTTTTTAATGAATGGCCGTTTAAAAAAATAAAAATAAATTATATATGACAACGAACATACATAATAACTTCAAATTAATATAATGAAATTATGAAATTGTACAAGTACATGCTTTCTTTTAGGGGGCGCTCCACCCTCATCAAGTCGGTGCTTGGTTCCATCCCGATTTATTATCTTTCTCTTTTCCGTGCCCCTTTGCACTCTTTGAGGTCCATGGAATCTACCCGTCGCAAATTTTGTTGGGGTGGTGACAAAAAAATTTCGTGGGTATCTTGGAGGGTGATGTGTGTGTCCAAGAAACTTGGGGGATGGGTTTTGGCTCTCTCCAAGCTATGAATCTCGGGTTGCTCATGAAATGGCTCTTCAAATTCAAAGCCGATTATTCCAAGCTTTGGGTGAAGGTGGTCAAGGCTATTCACCATTCCAACCATAATTGGAACACCTTCCCTTGTAAAAGTTCTAGCATTGGGCCTTGGAAAAATATTATAAAGGCTTGTTCCAACCTAAAATCTTTGGGGGTGGATGGTGAAAAGAAAATTCGTTGTTGGCCGGGCTCGGGTTCTTTGGTTCGTTTTTGGACGGACAATTGGACTGGGTTAGGTCCCTTAAAAGATTTATATCCCCTCCTATTCATGCTGGAATATGATAAAAATGCTCAGTTAGTGCTAGAATTCCTCTGCCTAACTCCTCAGAATTTCGATGGGCCTGGATTGGGCCAATTCCTTCTTTTGCCTCTTCTTTGGTTCAGGCTTGTGTAGCCTCAATTGGTCCCATTTCCTTCTCCAATTCAGTTGATTTCTAGGGCTGGGACAATGGTATGCGGGGGGACTTCTCGGTCAAATGTGTTCGTAAGGAGGCGGAAGAGTTCCTTCTTGGTTCTTCTTCTTTCGTCTTTCCGTGGTCTCATTGGTTACCTCTCAAGGTAAATGCCTTTGCTTAGGGCGCAGGATTGGATAAAATTGCCTCTAAGGTCAATCTTTCTCATCGTGGCATTGTGTTGAATACGAGTTGTGAGGGATGCAACACTTTCCAGGAGACTTCGGATCATCTCCACTTAAGGTGCCCTCGTGTGTCAACTATTTGGAACCTCATTTTCCAATGGTGTAAGGTTCCCCCGGACATCCCCTCTTCGGTCCGCGATATTCTTTCCATGCACAACTCGTGGAGTAGCTCCAAAAGGTTAAACCGACCGCTTCATTGTATCTTTGTCACCACGCTTTGGATCATTTGGAAGTCTAGGAATGACAAGCATTTCAACAATCCATCTAAAAGGTTGGATGATATTATCGGCGATATTAAGTTTTGGTCCTTCACTTGGACAAAGACTAGGGGAAAATTAGTCACGCTCGATTGGTCGAGTTGGTGTAATTTCAATTTCTCTTTGTAATTTTCGGTATAGCTTCTTGCTAGTTTCTTAATATTATTCGCCGTTAAAAAAAAAACTGTGCATCAAGTTAATAGAATTTGTATTACTTGCAAACGAGAATTTGACCCACTCGCGTGTTACGACGGGAAATTCGTATTCTAGTCTGTTATATATATATCTCAATTCATATTATGGTCAGTTAAATATGTGTTTGACTGCGTTAAATATGTCAATTTACCTTAAAATAGGAAAAGTGACTATAGGTATAGTCCATAGTTCATCCTTTTTTATATCCGGATATCCTTTTTTATATCCGGATGTTTTAATGTTACATTTCCTACCAAATGAAGAAACTATCATTGTCTACTTAAACATCCATTTTGTGAGATTTATAAAATTTGTTGGTCTTTTTATTTACATAAAGTAATAAGGCCTTCATAATGCCTCAACCAAGTTGCTTGCTATTCTTCCTTCTCCTTCATCCTTTTAATTTTCTTAGGATTTCTTGATCCTTCTTCTGCAATTTTTCTTGAATATTATCAGTAATTTTATTTTCTAGAAAATCAAACTTATTTTTGATCAGAGTAATATTGATTTAACTAAAGATTTAAGAAAAACAATAATATTCTTATTTCTAGCACTTTTTCAAAAGCATATTCACCAAAATGCAAAATGTTCTTAATCGAACTTTTTTATTAAAATAAGGGACATGATAAAGACACATTAGGTTTTAATTTCTACACAGGATATAAACGGTCGTTTGTACCCAAACGGCCGTTTGTAGTTTTTTTTTAAATAAATGTTGTAAATTATTTAACTTTTATAAACATTAAAAAGGTTTATTTACCATATCTAATAAAAGGTACTTAAACGAACACAATAGTGACTTAAAATAATAAATTTTGAGACTCGGAGTCTTTGCCGGTACCGTCTCGATGACATCTCGACAAGTCTATTTCGGTACCGTCCCCATGACATCTCGACAAGTCTTTGCCGTTACCCCTGATAAATTTAGGGACTTATTCTCGACAAGTCTTCTCGACAAACGTTTTGAAAAAAAAAATAAAAATAAAAAAACCATGGGCCGTGGGGACCCAACACCGGAAAAGACTTGTCTAGATGTCATCGAGACGGTACCGGTAAAGACTCTGAGTCTCAAAATTTATTATTTTAAGTCACTATTATGTTCGTTTAAGTACATTTTATCAGATATGGTAAATAAATCTTTTTAATGTTTATAAAAGTTAAATAATTTAAAACATTTATTTAAAAAAAAAACTACAAACGGCCGTTTGGGTACAAACGACCGTTTGTATCCTGTGTAGAAATTAAAACCTACAGTGTCTTTATCTAGAGCCTAAAATAAAGCATAGAAAAAATTAATTAAGCGAAATATAATTTATTAACGAAGCGGTTACCTACTACACTTTCACTGTTATCATTTGTAGTGACTTAATATTGATTTTTGCATATTCATATTAAAAATGCATATTTAGAACTTTTTTTTAATGTTCTTATTTTGTTATTTCTTTGAGATTCCTTGATTAAATAACATTTCCTTTTTCACTAAAAACCGCCCAGTTTCCAAAATACGCTTTTAAGTCTTGAGTCGTCGCCGGCCGGAAAAAAGTCTGGTAAGAGAAGCTTTTATCTTTGTCTTCATCTCATCTTCTCTACGTACGTATCAACCTCAACGATTGTTTCACGATTGTCTCAACATGCCATCTTCTTGACGTTTATTTCATTGTTGGTCGTCACTAACCGATCGCCTTTCACAACGACGCTCTAGAAAGAACCAAATTAAAGAACGTCATTTATTCGTATACCCTGTTCATTTGGTGTTGCCTAACAAACACACACCTACAAATTAAACACGGGCATAACTTGAAATTGCAAGAAAAAAAAAAGGAAAATTTAGACCACATTTCTTTGTATTAGGGGTGTAAATGAGCTGAGTCAAGCCCGAGTTTGTCTAGGCTCGAGCTCGGCTCGTTTAAATTTAGAAGAGCTCGAGCTCGAGCTCGGCTTGATTCGAGCTTTATTTCTGAAGCTCGAGCTCGGCTCGTGAAAAATTATTCAAGCTCGAGCTCGGGTTCGGCTCATTTATTATTAATTATTATTTTTTTATATATTTTTATAATTAAGTTTGTATATATTTAGATTTATATACTTTTTTGTATAGAAAATAATATATATTATTTACTTATTTTATCATAATTTTATATATAATAATAATTATTTTTTAAATATATTTAAAAAATTAAATAAAAATTATATAAATAAAAGCTCGTTTAGGCTCGCGAGCCGGCTCGAGCTCGATATGTAAAGCTCGGGCTCGAGCTCGTTTATTAAACGAGCCCTATTTCAAAGCTCGAGCTCGGCTCGAGCTCGTTAAGGCTCGGCTCGTTTCGAGCTTTTTATCGAGTCGATCTCGAGTAGCTCACGAGTGGCTCGGCTCATTTACACCCCTACTTTGTATACCCTGTTCACCGATGGAAAGCCAATGGAGTGGATAAGGGGTGTAACCTGGAATCATTAAAGAAAAATCTTCTTCAGATTCAGATAGGCTACTTCTGATACTGCATGCCTCATTTGCAGCACCGCCTTTGAAGGATGCCACCTTACCACCCCACCGCAATCGTTTCCATGAACCATCAACGGACGCCGCTAATCACGTCCCTATCAAGAATCTATGTCCGATTAGGTTCAGACCGTAATAGACCTCTCATCACTCTCATGGCCAAAAGCAAAAGAAGGGTGTCTTTCTCTCTCCACAATTGGAACAGTGGTGAATTACTAAACCAACAACAGGCTTACCTTCACTTTTATAGCAAAATGTAGTTTACGTGTCATCCAGTAAGACTATAGATGATTAGTCACTACCTGTCCATAATACACGTGTTATAATCCGGTGCAAATAAAAAATGTGTGTAAAAATGTGAATGGAGTAAATGATCCACAGTACTATTGTGAGTAAGGGTCTGAATTCGATTTGTTATATATATAAATCTGAATTCGATTTGTTATATATATAAATATAAATATAAGTCTTTGGTTGGTTTGGAATTTTGAGGGATTTTAACGTCATGGTTTACTGAAAAAGAAAACTAGAAATTAAAGGGGTTTTTTTTTATATAAAATTTAGATCCTATTGGCAAGGGATTACTTATGAACTTATATACTAGCGGTATTGACGTCATATTTCATAAAAGTGTGTTAGTTAAAATTCTTAGACTATCTGTAGCGAAGAAGGCCCGACAGCTTCACTGAAAAATAACGAAATTTGGTGTGGTTATGTGAGGGGAAGAAGGGGTGCGTGGAGGAGGCGCTCTGTGGAGTTTGTGTGACTCGTGGAACACCGCTACGGCTTGGTGTGGATGGGGCATGGTGGCATGGAGCGTCATCTACTACGCATAGTCTTACAAGTGCAATGCAAGTTGATAGGTGGTGTCGAAAGAGTTTATAAATAAAGTTGCATAAATTATCGACGAATTGACGACGAGAAAACTTCACTAGTTGGCCCAAAAGCTTCATCAGAAAATCTATAGCTTATTGATTCAAATATCCATCACAACCTCCCTCACTTTTAGGAAAAATGACACAAAACCGTAGATGTTAAGTAAAAAAAGTCGTAAAATTAGCTATAAAGGCCAAAAATATTTGTAGAATCCATGAAAAAGCCGTTACCAATATAAAATTATATTGTGTTTCGAAATATATCGTTTAATTCAATGGTCATTGCTAATCGCTTTTGGTCCCAAATATTTGGGGTTGCTTTTTTCCAATTAACGTTGGTTACATTTCTTTATGTTATTTGTATGAGTAACTGGTTTATGGATGAGTGCTCTTGGACTAGTCGGTCTGGCCTTGAACCTACGTGCCTATGAATTCGTTTCTCAAGAAATTAAGGGGCAGAGAACCCATCGTTGTCTCGGCTTTGCTACCGGAGGCTCTGGGGAAGTCGGAATAGGAGAGCACTCATCTTGGAGTGAGCTTACTACTTAGATGCTTTCAGCAGTTATCATCTCCGAACTTGGCTACCTAGCGTTTACCGTGGGCACGATAACTAGTACACCAGAGGTGCGTCCTTCCCGATCCTCTCGTACTAGGGAGAGGTCCTCTCAATGCTAGCGACATGCTTTCGTCTCGACCAAAACGTCACAAAACCATCACACATTGCCATTACAACGGTTCTAGTCGCCACAAATTAATCTCTAGTGTCAATTCTAGTATTCTACTCCAATTATCATAAACTAATCATTCCCAAAGCATTGAATTAGGAGAAAGAAAAAGTATCCCTCACCATTTGGTGGAGTGGACACACCCTTCCTTTCCAATATGGAGGTCAAGGGTTCAAATCCCACCGGACACAAAAAATGAATGAAAAATTATAGAGGTGGGTCAGAGGTTTTACCATAGTGGGTCTTTGGATGGTGGGTTTCCTCTGTGATGGATGTGTAACATAGAGGGTTCTGGTTACTCGCACGGCCTGTGGTCGTAGCGTGTCGTGGGTAGCATCGTTTGTCATGATGAGACCCCCGAGTAACCGGATGTTTGCGGTTCAAAAAAAAAGTGAGAGATAAAGTGATCAAATTTAGATTCTTTTTAATGATAAATGTACTTTACTACAACTCCTCAAACTATTTTTTTAACTAAATTATATTAATGTCTGGGTTTGAACCTAAAAGTATACAAATCAGTTAACCGGTTAATTAAAAACCGACCGATTTTTGGTCAACTACAGTGAAACCGGTATTTTGACTAAACCGGTTTGGTAACCGGTTTCTAATTAAAAAAAGCCCAACCCCATGTAACCGATTTTGGTTATAAACCGGACCGGTTAACCGATAACCAGTAAAAAATATGGTTTTTATAAAATAATTTTTTAAAGTATATTAATATATAAAACTTATAAATATATTTCAAAGAAGTTGCATCTTTTTGTTGAAGCATATTTATAAAACTTATTAGTATATAAAACTTATAAAAGTATAACCAAAAAAATATTTTTTCTGTTAAAATATAAATTTCTAAAAATATAAACCGATAACTGATAACTTAAGTCAAATAAAACTTATAAAAATATATTCTTTTATTATTAAAACTAAAAATATAACAAACAAATAAGTTACATATTTTTGAAAAAAAATGTACATATTACAAATACTAAGATAGGAGTCGTGATTTGCGAACTTGTGTGATCCACCATTCGATGTAAGCTCATAGATCAGTCGAAAGTCGGTTCTAGATTTCGAACCTGTCAATCGTATTCCATTTCTTCATTGGAAGTTGGGGCGAACCATTCTTACGACATTCATGTTCGTGTATAGGACCCTAAACTTCTATTTCGCCATCGAGGTTGCTCGTATTTTGTATTCTTTCCACTGCGTCCAAATGGTCCTTCAAGCAGATGCACGTCTCCAATGACTCTTTAGTGAGTCTTGTCCTTCGAATCGATAAAACCCTGCCACTAAGAGAAAAAGCGGACTCCGAAGCTACCGTAGAAGTTTGGATGCTTAGTAAATCACGGGCCATGGCGACTAGAATGGGAAAATGAGATTCCCTTTCTTTCCACCATGCCAAGACATCAAAACTATCTCACTATTGAGGTGAGATACCAAAATCAGTTCCCATATAGTGTCCGCGAGTTCACTATTTGGGGTATTACCGGGCGCCCGTTTAGTATTAGTACTACTACTAATAGTACTTTAAAAAGCCATACTTGGGTTCATGGTACCACTTAAAAATTCGGTGTGTGCTTGGTGTACAAATGTTGTTGCACCATACTTGCTAAATAAATGTCAAACATATTGTTAAAATACAAGTTAAAATTACATTTTTTTATATTTTTTGAAATATGTGAGTCTTCGACATCTAATGGCAAAACATCAAATAGCACTTCAAGTGTCATGTCAACACCGGACACGTTGAACAAGGGTTTAGGGCGGTAACACAATTAAAAACGACCGACATTTCTTCAATATATTTTTGAAGTTTCATTTCCTTCGAAGTCAACAATGTAGTAGGAATAATGCTACTCGATTCATATTGATTTATTCTTTTAAACATTAAATACAAATGGTAAAGAACAAGTTACATGTGGGATAATAAATCTTAGACAAAATAGCACTTGCATCTTTAAAGTTTCAAGAACATTGGTCCAAGAATTTATAAAATTCCAAACATGTGGATTTAAACACTCATCTACCTCCCTGTGTCAATAAGATTATAATAAAAAAAGCTTCTAAAGTAGTTCCTTGCCTAAAAGCATTTTGGTATATTAAATAAGTTGAATTCCACATTGGTGGAACGTCCTAATAAGGTTCAAGATATTGAGAATTTATTTGTTTGCAAACTTCCTATATCGTTTATGTCTTCTACTAACTTGATATATTTCTCTTAATTTTTTTTAAAATCTTCCATTTAGCTCTTCCATTTGAGAAAGCTCAATTATGTCTTGCACAACAAAGTTAATGATGTGTGCAACACATCGTGTATGAAAAAATACACTGTTACAAGTTTGATAATATTTAATTTTTATTTTTTGAATTGCACTTGTGTTATTAAAGGTGTTATCAAAGGATATTGATAAAAGCTTGTTTTGTAATTGAAATGTTTGAATAACTCCATCTATACATTTAAACAAAATTTTCTAGGTGTGAGGATAGTCGAAATTTTAAAAATCAAGGACACGTTTCATCAATTGCCACGTGCTTGGATCAATCCAATGTGCGGTAATACAAAGACACGAGTCGGGTACACATTGGCATACCGACCAAACATTGCTTGTTAAACTAACATCGGTATTTAAATTTTCAAAACCCAAAATTAGTTGTTGTTTTGCTTCGACCCATCTTTTCATACACTCACGCCCCGACTTACCTGGAGATATCGAGGTTGGAGCGATTTTTGAATCATCCTCATCAAGTGCGGGTTATCGAAATGATTAAACTGCAAAGCTTCTTGGATAATTAGATTAGCCATCATCTCACTATCATGTCGAGATCGAAATTCAAACCCCGCATTCGTTCGTCATCGTTGATTGACCTTGAGCCAGGTTAGTCTTAACCAAGTTGCAATGCTTGGACAAGTGACTTCGCAAGGTAGAGTTGGACTTGGGTTTGAGAAAGCCACCACAATTCTTGCATCGAGCGTTATTGGGACCGAACGACATCTCGCAAAGATCGAATTTCGACCAAAGCTCGGGGGTCATCGTTGTTGGCCTGATCCGAAGCACTTGTGCCTCGCTTGAGGAAGCCCCAACACCAACCGAAACTTAAGAAGAAGGTGCCATGAATACGTTTTGAATACGAGTTATTTTTTCAAGCGTTTTTGAACGTTTGAGCGTTTAGAGGTATTAGAGAGTAAGAGGAGTTATGTGATTGATCCTTTTCAAACACCATCTATTTATAGTGTTAATATGTGTAAAAAACGATCAAAAATAGCCCCCAATGTTCATAAAGCCGTAACGGCTATAAAACGGTAAAAAAAAACTAACAACATTAACCAGTTAACCGGTTTTAACCGCTTAAAAAATCGGTTCCGGTTAATTGGTCCGCAACCGGTTCCTAGACGAAAACCTCTAATCGGTCCCAAACCGCTGGTTCCTATCGGCCCTAAACCGATTCTTTCAATACCGGTTATAAACCGCTTCGGTTTTCGGTTAAAAAACCGGTTTGGATCGATAACCAGTTTTTTTTACATATCTATTTGAACCTAGAAGAAGGTGTAGCTAAAAGGAAAAAAGTATATTCTTTTAACATGTAAGATAAGGGAAACGATTAATTTTTTCCTCTATAGCCAAAAACTCCAAATTAAGTATTCAATATGTTTTATGTTTTACATTGTACCTTCTGCAACAAAAGTGTCAGTTTATTCATTACAATGCATCTAAATTCTAATGATTTCCCCTCTATAAATGACTAAGGTTTGTGTAGTCCACACACATGTTTTTGTGAGGTCCACATAAAAATTCAAATATTGTTCCTTTTTTTTTTAAACCGTGATCACTATTTAGAATCCATCTATTTTTACTATTTACGACTTAAGTCATTAGACTAAAAATACTATATTGCTTTTTTTCTTCTTCCAAATATTATTACTATTAGTTATGAAAAGCATAAAACCCAATATACCCTTTCTAATTCTATATGCAAATCAAGCCACAGCTTTCTTGAAGAGAGAGAGGAGAGTCTCAAAGAAAGAGAAAGGAGACATTCATATGGACTAAAGTATAGATGAAATCTCTATGGTAATAGATGGTAAACTTCTAATGATACAAAAGTCATATGTTAATTAATAAATTAGACAACTATTGATAATAGTTCATGAGGTTTTACAAATATTCAATCATGAAAAGAGTGAAACTTAGAATAATTCTGATGATACAAAACATTTTTCACTAGACATCTTTGGTGAAAAATGAGTTGTTTTCACTGATTATTTTTGACATTTTGGAGTTGAGAAATCAAGATTTGATTTTCTTGATGAAGTAGAAGGGCTTTTCTTCTAAGTTTTGCATTCTCTTCAATCATGCATTGGTTTTGCATGTACAACTTCAAGTTCTTCATTGCCATCTTCCTTTTCAATATCACAAACAAAACCCTAGTCTTGTTTCTTGGGTCTTTCCTACCCACAATTCTTTTCCTGTTACATTGAACAAAATATCATCAATAGTGAGACCTAATGGATAAGTTACCCGATCCGGTTGATAAACCGGACTCTATTTGCTTTTCATGCTCTTTTGTTTATGTATGAAACCAAAAGTACGCTCGGTTTGCATTATAAATAGTGCAAACCGAGTATTTAAATTCTGATTATTATGGCATTTTAAGAAGAAAGAAGATATATAGAGTGAATTGAAGTAGCTAGCTAACCTTTGTAGATGATGAAATTCATGGCATGATTGGTGATTAGTGAGATAAGAAGGATGGTAGAGGTTTTCTTTGGGACTGCCAAGACACATCTTCTATTCACTTCTTAATTCCAAATTTTGTGTTAGAAGGGAGTGAAAGATTTGGATCAAATGATGAAAAATGATAAAACTAAGTAGTGTCAATTCATATATATATAGCCCAATTGGGCAATGGTTATGATTATTTCATACTTTGTAAAAGGGGTAAAACGGGAATATAATTAAAAATACTCTATTTCCAAATCTCTCATCACACATTTACATGTTTGACCACCAATGATCTCTTGGACCAACCTAAAACATAATGATGAAAAGAGGACCCATAATTACACAAGGACCAAATGAAAGAGAATCAACCTCCCTCCCATTCACATCTTCACATGTTGGAGTAAAAAGAGATCAAATATAACACTCAATCACACATAGTAGAGACTTCACATTTGTACTTTAATAATCTCTTGATAAAAGTTTCCAATCTAAAGACTAAAAAACATGTAGTGGGACCCAAGTAAAGATGTAAACTTTTCTAGTGAGTTTCTAAATCTAGAATAAGAATGCTATGGTAACATGTACTTCATGCAGTAACACTTGTACATTGTTTAAAATTTTCAATTTTACCTTTGCAAAAGAAAGACTATCCCCAAATGACCCAACAATCTACTTTCTCTTTTAAACCTTTATTCATGGTTTGGATCCTAAAACTTCCCCTTTTTGTTCTTTAGTTACCATCAGCAATCATTTTAGTCTTCTGCAATAGATGAGATGAAATCATGATGGTAGCTAAAGGCAACTCATCCCATTGTTGAATACTTCAATTCAAACTTGGGATGCTTGCTTAGTTACTTGGTGAGGAGTATGAAGAATATACCTAACTTGTAAAGGGTATTTGTGTCTTTTCCATACCAAAACTAGTTATCTATCATACATGCATTATTAATAAAAGGGTATTTCCCTACATTCAAATAAAAGAGTTTGTCTATAACATAAAGAAGATAAACAACTGAAAAGGGGTAAAGTGAAAACAGCCTAGAATTAGCAACGAAAATGAATTAGTCACAAAATGTTGGATCCTTTGAGTGAATGGGGGTAGAAAGGTAATTTGATAATAAAACCGGCCAATCAATATCATGCAAGGATTATTTGAGCATGTGAGTCATAAAGGAACAAGAGTTAGAGCACCTGGTTGAGAAGTGAATGAGGTTAGGTTTCCACTTTTGTCCCTTTAGTACATGTAATTGAGTACCCATGGCCTATACTCATTCAATGGCAAAACCAACTCTTTTTCAGTTTTTTGGATTCATCTCAAACCCTAAATTTTTGCTATTTTTATATTGAACCCAATTTGACCGATAAAAATTATGATATACTTTATAACAAGTCCGGAGTTGCGGGATGTACGCTTGTATTGATGATAATATAATTCTAGTGACGTCCCTTTGACGGGGGTTTGGAGGTAGCGCCTCTGGAAGCGGGATCCAAGGGGCAAAGCCTCTGGTTAGGGTCGAGCTACAAGAGATGAACTAGTGATAAAAATTGCCTTGTTAAATGTGTAAATTTAACAATTTTTATTCAAAATTCAAAATTCAAAATTGGATAACTCTAGAGCAGTTTTTTATGGCCGCTCCATAGATTGCGAGATTAAATTCTTTTTTGTCACTCTTCGATTCGAAATTTCTCACAACAAACGCTTTGTTCTTGATCTCTAAATTCTGGCTTGTATTCTCTTGAGTATTCGAGTGAACCAAAAGAATAATTTAATGTAAAAATGATTTCACGCCTTTCAAAATTATCCAAGTTGATTCCTAAATTCTAACATAAGTTATAGTAATCATGAATATGGTATTTCAACATGCATTTTGTGTAGTATCAATCTCATTTATGGCTTCAGCGAAGCAGATGTTTGAGTGATAAATTGGTGTATTTTCAAAACAATTATTTATTGTTTTAATATATTTGTATATTGTAGATGTGATGATTTTAAACACGTATATATTTATATAAAACACAGTTTTTATTATGGTCTCTTTTTGAAAGACAAGCATTAACTAGTGAACAAATAACAATTTGATTAGTGTTTTAAGCTTTCATTATTAGAGTCTTCACCACCTTTGTATTACAAAAGGATTCTAAAGTTTGATTAGACACTTAATTGAACATGTAACCCGTGTTCACACATCTTTAAGACCCTACATTTATATCCATATATTTTTCTAATTCTTTAATTGTTTCGAAATCCATTTTAGTATCTAAATCTAAAATTTCGGATACAAATTCGAATAATAAAATTAATTTATCTGAAATTTTGGATATACAAATTTAGACAACCCTAGAATCGCTATTGGAGATTTAAAAATCAAAACCAGGTTCGATTACTTATGACAAGGGTTACCCGGATTAACTCAAACGTTACTTGTATTCTAA
>JBCNJP010000016.1:1596815-1621337 GCA_039602395.1 Deinandra increscens subsp. villosa
ATGACCATATAAGCTTACACATTAACAAAATGTGGTACCCTATCTACTTGACATAATTTTTGGATTTACACATGTAAAAGTGTCACTGAATTTATAGTTCCGTTATTAACAGATTAGGTACTCAAAGTGGGTACGATGGACCCGAATTGCATTTGTAATTACAGTGCTGCAGTTTCTGGGAGCGAGTTATCTTCTGATCGATGTTTCAAAAATTGTTTTTGAAGATCGGTCTCCAAATGAATGCATATTAGGTACACTTTAGAGCTCTTCTATCTCTCTACTTCTCTATATCTGTTCAGTTCCTTTCTTGTTTGAAGTTAAATGAATAATATAATAGAACGAAGCTCCATTGCTTCTTGGAATTACACTTTAACAAGTGTAGAATGTTTCTTTTTTGATAAACGTGAAGACCTGTCACTCAGAGGCCCCACCAATACCCTACTAACCAAGGAGACCATGTAAAACGCAGCTTGCGTTGGGCAGCTGACCTCCAATTCTCCAAGGGGTTAAAGGCAGAAAGTGCCAGAAACCCATGGTAATTGGATTCATATTTGTGACCTCTGCTAGAGGGAATCAGGCGCTTACCACTGCGCGACCCTCTGGAAGGTTGGGTGTAGAATTTTCTATCAAATGAAAATGTATTATGATTATGTAGTTCTTTATCAGTACATATATGCCAGGCTTACTATATCTAGAATTATTGTTTTTGCAGGGCTTCTTACAACCAACACCACATGGCAGAATTATATAGTGGCGGTATATATTATCGTGGTGTGTTTTGTCACACTCATACAATGTTTTTCAGGATCTGATGTGTTAAGATGGAGGTCTTTCTACACAAATGAAAACAAAGCATGGAAACGGCATTATCGAGAGGTATTTGATCATGGAATTCGTGAGGCATTGTGCTGTCTGGGACGTGTCAAATACTTGTATGCTTCCGCTCTGTTTCTTGGCCTACAAGTTTCACCTTTGTTGCTTTTTTTATTATAGTTTTTTTTTTACTTCAAAATTCTTCTAATTTTAGGAATGTAATGGAGGAAGATGAAGTTTTTTCGGTGGCACAGTTACTAGGTGACCTTGTGTCTTATCGTGCATCTGGGAAAGGACATCTAGAACTCTTGGCAGGTCTGTTTTTGTTCCATTTGATAAAATGATAATTCATTTTGTTATAACATTTCATAATATAGATTTTTATGAGAAGTCCATGCTTCCCGTTTCGGAAGTTACCATGCTACATCGGGTAAAATACTTGTATATTGTCATCAAACAGTCATTTATTTTTTGAAAACAGTACCACCTTGATATTTTCTTCCTCATATGGAGTGGTATATGCGTTTTCAATGGGCCACCTGTTAAAATGTTTTGTATAACAGCAATGTGTAGTTATTTATCACGGATATGTTTCTCTATTTCAGATTTTAACATCAAGAAAAAATTGGTTTTAATATATTATACTTCTTTTCTTTTTATATAATAAAAGTCTTGTCATTTCTGTTCTTGAACCGCAATGTCAATATGTCATTATATTCGTCGTAAACTGTATGCTTTTTTGACACTATAATCTACCAAGTTCCCTACTTTAAGCCCGAAGTCATATAGCTAAACTATATCTATCAAGAGTCAAGAGACCTACCAAACTAGGACTTAACCTAGTGGTATTGCTGATGATGGGAGACTAGTTGACTGAGAGGTCACTAGTTCGATCCTTGAGCCCACAGGTTTTACCACCCGGGCATTCGCGGAGGTGGATTTTTCCTGGAATGGGCTCGATTGATGGCCTAGGTTACCCGCGCCGTGTGTCGTGGGTAACACCGTCATGCCAGGTGTTCACTCCCGGGTGGCCTGGTTGAAGTTCAATGCCGTTCAAAAAAAAAAAGAGTCAAAAGACCTTATTGTCCATAAATCTCACCGTGCGAATTGTCATTTAACACAAATAATCATGCTCCATCTGTTTGATCAACATCTGCTTTATTCAAAACTCATGTATGTTGTAGTTATTATTTTGATTGACTTGATTAATTACTATATTCAGGCCTAGCTTTGCTGAGAAGGGAAAGCCTAATGCAAAAATGTGAGGAGGAAACCATAGAGGCGCCTGAAGAACTGATTCAAGGAGCTGCTGATTTTCATTCTTTTGCTGAAGCTGCATATACGGTCTTCTTAGAACTAAGGCCTTTTTTGTTGATTACTATAATAGTTTCTTAACACTAACTGTTTTCTTAGTGCAGGGTCCTTTGCTTGATGTTGGAAGGAATCCTATGTTGTTTCTTTGTGTATGGTTGTATAGGCAGGGGGTTATGACTCCTTGGACTCGGAATAGGTTGACTCACTAACTTCTTTTGGATGCATTTTTTTTTAGTTTCCCTTGTCATATTAATAGAATTATTCAAAAATTATTAGACTTGATCTGTGATAGATGTTTTGGAGATGTCAGCTAAAGGTTAGGGATTTTTAAGGGAGTGTATAGTTTGGGTCTTTGTTTGGGCTTCATAGCTTGTACCTGGAGTAGGTTGCCTTAGTTGTAGTTTTAGATGATAGTTACTTCTCTAGGTTTGCTTTTAGTCATATGTGAGCTTTTAGTTTTAGGCATGAATTTAGCCTTATCCACTCTATCTTTTTGATGCCTTATTATGCTTTTATCTACTTCTGGATACTTGATTTTTTTAACGACTAAATTACACCAACCTGCACTGGTGGGGCTCGAACCCTTGACCTCAAGGGGAGCTCTACCACTTTATCTTCTAATGGTTTTGCCATTGGACCCAACCTGCCACCCTCTGGATACTTGATTACTTACCACTAGTTCTCTTATATGCTTTTCCTGCATGTTTTCTTGTATCTCTGGCATCCTTTCCGTATTTCCCCAAAAAAGGACTTTGGGAGTCGGGGGCCTCTCTGGCAGCCTCTATATCCCTTGGGAATTGGGATAGAGATAAGGTGTTCCCCATCTCATCCTCCCTGGACCTTACTACAGACTGAGATTTTATTGGTTTGTTCATTTCTGTCATGTGTATACCATTAATATCACTTTCTTGTAGGCTTCCCAATCTCAAAGGTGACAATTGGTGGAGAGGTCATGCGAGAGCTTTTCTGAAATATGTAAATTTGCCTATTGATTCGCTTCGACAAGGCCGTGTCTGTCAGGTCCTTGTAAATTTCTGCTTATATAATTTTCATACACACACACATCAAACCATCTATATCTTGTGAAGCAAGCAAGCATTCCCTACACACATGTGTGTGCGTGTTTATATATATATATATACATGTGCTTAGCATGGAACCAATCTTAAGTAGAGAACCGCGGGAACCACATAAGCACTTGTATGGTGTGCATCTTGGATTTAGTGTGTGAGAGAAAGAGAGACGGTTATGCGGTTACTTACCTGTCTTATGTATCACAATTAAAGCAATAGGTACGGTTCTCGCAGTTCTGTACTTAAAATTGTTGCAGTATTGGACAACCCTCAATATGCATATGTCATATATAATATATTACTAAAATTCAGTGGTCTATTTAGACTGGTTACACAAGCGTTAACGCTTTAGTCTTCAAATATGTTTAGTTTAAGAGTTTCTAATTTTTACATTTTTCTTACCATTGTAATCGAATTTGCATTTGTTGGTTTTTTAGACAAGGTGTGAAGCAGCATACTTTGTTGTGGTTCTCCATGATATAAAATCTGTTGTGATCTGTGTGCGGGGAACTGAAACTCCTGAAGATCTATTGACTGATGGTTTAACTAGGGAATGCTTGCTTGCTTCACAAGATATTGATGGTTTGATATAGTATGTTCTCTCTCATTTATTTTATGTTATCCGTACCTCGAAAAGTTATATTTTCTTTCTATAACCTGCACACATCAACAAATTTTTTTTTTTAAATAAATCACATAATAACCCTTTCAATGATTAGGGGAGGTTCAACCTATTTCGGAGCCTAAAGCGAAATTTAGTTTCTGTCTATTGATAAAAGGATTTTCGCTTAATAACCATCCCTTTTATCTTGTTTTTTCATAATCAATTTCTTCTAATATATCTATAAATTGTCACCCCACATCAGAAAATGTTTATAAAACAAATGCCTTCATCCCATATTGGTGAAGGAAGAAAGTGGTGCCATAGAAAATCTCTAGAGAAAATGCACCTCTAACTCAAACTTCACACAATTGTTATGGGCCTCTCAAATCTAACGGGCCTAAAGCCCCTTACACAATAGAGCCACCTGTGTCAATGATATTATCTCTTTCCAAGGAGTAGTATTTATGAGTAACATTGTTTTTTTACATATAGAGTGACTTATAACACTAACATTTTCATGACCAGAATCCTTCTTCCTCCTCATCCTTGTCACAGTGATAATCTTATTCCGCCAGGTTCTACACATTATGGACACTCTGGAATAGTGGAGTCTGCGCGGGATCTGTATGAGCAAATTGATGGAAATCCCGAAAACAAAGGTATGGAATGATCTTAATTGAGGAGAAACTGAATAATACATAGATCACAATTTCAGCTCCTCAAAATATTGACAATTTCTTTTTTAAAAGATTCTGATTCCTTGCGAGATTGCACGGGGTTCTTTGTGAATTGGATTCTTAAAATTCATATTCTGAAACAGAATTCCAGGAAGGTGGATTGCTTTCTTCGTTACTGGGTTCTGGATGTGAGTGTGAAGGGTACAACCTTCGTATTGTTGGGCATTCCCTTGGGGGGGCTATTGCTGCAATGCTAGGATTAAAGGTATGGTCTTGTACTTTTATTGAGTGAATTACAATTCGCTCCCTGGACGTGTGGTCAATTAGGGGCAATCTTTTCCTTCTGTTGTCGAACTTTAGTATATAAGCCTGGCAAAATGTCGGGTCAGGTAGGATAATGGGTAAAAACAGGTCTTTTTAAACAAATATCAACTGGGTTCGGCTCAATATGTGTTTTGACACAATGGGCCTGGCTTGAAAGGGGTCGTTTTAGAAAAGAAGCACCAACATGTGCTCGGGTTGAAAATGGTTGTTTTAGAAAAGAAGTACTAAAACAGCTCACCACTATATTGGTTTTGATGTCGGCTAGTGGTGTTGGAGGGAAAAAGAAGTGGTGGTGACTTTAGTCGTGGCGGTGCAACAGACGTTGGCAGTTGGTTGTGTTGACCGGTTTGGACCTGTTCTTAGTTTGCCAGTTACATAGGAATGGCCATTTTAAGCATTGTATAATTTAAGTGACCCAAATCAATCCATTAGCTAACAAAGTCAAATCAACTCGTTTATTTGATAATGGGTCATGATTGCGGTCATGATTGCGAGAATGCGAGGTGTAAGTATAATAAAATTTTCCTTCACTTTTTCTAGTTCTTCTAGCTCATTTTATCTTGGTCATCCTTTATTTTATTAAAAATAATTTCTGTAATATTACCATTATTAAATTTTAAAATAAACACGAATCAAACTAGAATTTACTATGATAGTAACCAAACAAAAGTCTATTACTTATCTCTCTGCCCATTCTTGATAAACTATATAATAAAGGTCACCTATGATATTCATAATTTTATTATGATAGTAACCAAACCTTATCGTCTGCATCAAACAACAAATGCATTATATTTATGAATTTCTACTTTTTTTTTGTTTTTTTTTTGTTTTATGAACAGCTATATGGACGATATCCTCGGTTACATGTATATAGTTATGGCCCGCTTCCATGTGTAGATTCAGTCTTAGCAAATGCATGTTCAGGCTTCATCACGAGGTAACTAATTTTGCTAAATATGCTCTATTTTCTCCTAACCAAGGGTTGATTATTGCCCATACCTGCTGCAGCATTGTATATGATAATGAATTCTCATCACGCCTTTCGGTTGCTTCAATTGTGAGGTTACAAACAGCTGCCATGCTGGCACTATCAAATGATGCGGATGCTGACTCAGCCATAATTCATAAACTTGCACGCCGGTTTCTTTCAGTAACCACCCATCTGTGGAACAAACAGGAGGAAGAGCCTCCATCTTCAGGGTCGAGTTCAATGACAATGAGAAGAGAAAACCAGCATTATAATCAGGGTGAACCTATAAATGGTATGTAAATATATACTACTAAATTAACAACTTATTTTATGAGAATTCTAGCAACATTCATGAGTTATAAGTTATAACTAGAGGTGGCCAATTGGGCATGTCAGGCGGTTTGGTTAACATGCAGGGATGGTAAAAATACCGGACAGCTGAAGGGAAAACCAGAAATATCGGTGACGTGTATTCAGTTGTTGGATTAGATTCAAAAAAATTTGTGGGTTTGGGATGGGTATGGAATCAACTTTACCTGCCCAGACTATTACTTACTGCAAAAGTGAATGTATTAATATACACAGTTTAGTAAATTATATGTTGAAGTTAGAAACTTGAAATTATTAAAATTATATAACTGTTAGAAGTGTACTTGGTATTTCAAGTCAGGTTTTAGGTTAGTTTGAGATCGGGTTTTGGATAATGAACATCTCATCTAGTAATTTTTAACCATAAGATCATAAACGGGTATACCGCGAACAGGTGGGTAATTAGTAATTGGTACCGGGACACAGTTTTGTAATCAATATGGGACTTACCAAACAGTCCCATACCAGACCCATTGCTATCCCTATTAACATGTGATCTTTTAGTATGAGCTGAAAGTAGCTGGGTTGATACAAAGCCTTTTTGTCCATTCTTGAAAAGGTTTTGGCTAAGTAACTACTGTGTTAAATATGAGTAAAAATTTTCAATACATTTAGGAGGTTGCAGGCATTAAAAATACATTTTTGGGAACTTTCAACCTGGTTGAACTCGTTTATCTTTTTGATATCATATACCCATTTGGCCACTACAAAGGAAAACACAACCAAATCAACCCATCCATTGGTAAACGAGTTGAAATTTAAGTCCGAAGAGTCTTTTAGCTGGTTTTTACGAAAATTCCAGGCAGAACCTCCACTTGCTGTTTCATAAAACAGTATAACCTCAAATCGGCTGATTGTTTTGATTTGTATGGTTTGGTCGCATGGGCGAAGCTTAGTGGAGGGGGGGGGGGGGGGACCGCCCCTCTGGTTTGTTCGTCCGGTAGTACTAATTTTTACGATTTTCCGAAAAAAAATTATGTATAGAGAAAATCGCCCCCCTCGGATTATCGCTCCGTGACTTATCGTCCCTCTAAAAATCCAAGTTAAGCTTCGCCACTGTTTGGTCGGTTTCAACAGTTTATACAGACCAATGTTGTGGTTATTTTTTGCATACATAATGTTTATTTTCTGTAACCAGTATCATGTGGCTGTATTTTTCAACACTAACATTAATCCCTGAAAATCATTGTAGTGAGAGTCCAAGAACCTGATGAAGATTTCAACCTTTGGCATGATATGGACATGTATGATAGTTCAGATGATTATCGTGATGGACGTGATTCATCAAATAGATTATCCAAACCTTTTTATGAGCCTGCCGATGCTGAGACTTCACGTGATAGCGTGGTGTCACAATTTATGGAAGCGTTGCCATCACGAAAAGACGAGGCTTTTGAAAACTGTAGAGAAATGTTTTTGCCGGGTACCGTCATTCATATAATCCCCGAGAATACAAGCTTTCATACACCTCTATATAAACGATGGGGGACGCCAGGGGCACAATGTGGATATGAAGCGTATGTGGCCAATCGGGAAGCTTTCATGGATATGATTGTATCACCTTCTATGTTCATTGATCACCTCCCATGGAGGTAAATTATTGTTAACTCATGTTATTGAGTCACCAAGTCTAAACTGGGGGTGTCAATTGTGTTGGGTTCTTAGGTTTCAGTTGGCGGGTGGAATCTTGAACCAAACACTACCTATCTATCCATGTGGAAGATATCAACCATAACCCGGACGCATTTAAAATTATGTAACCAGAACATAACCCGCTTAACCCATTTATCTACTCGAGTCAAACGGGTTGGAGGGTTGTAAATGGGTTGCAATCAAGTTGTAAAGATGTTAAACGGGCCATAAACATTTTGGCGGGTCACCCTATTTAATTAGATGGATAAAACATGTCAACCCGAATACGACTGGTTTATTAAAAAACAGGTTATACCACAATCCAAGACAAGATTATTTTCGTGTCGTGTCAGAAATTGCCGCCCTTAGTTTAAATGTTTTTCTTTTTAATCTAGGGTGGGGATTGACTGACCTATACATACTAATCATAAACACTATTATTCCTTCTCAGATGTTCCTATGCCTTGAAGAAGATACTGCAAAAACGGAATCATCAACGAGACACGGATACTGTGAGTACGAGACCATGATTCTCTTTCCTGTTGATGCCCTTCTATAGTTCATTATATATCGAAACAACCCCTACGGGTGTAACAACTGATATACACGAGATGGCACCCTTTCATCCAAGATGATCATGATTAGACAAATTTTGTGTAAATTCCAAAGTTAGAAACGTCTTTCACCGCACTTTGTAGGGTGAAGTTTGATTCAACTATGTGATGGATCAATGGAATTTCACCAGGGGGTTGAAAATAATCTACAGTATTATAAGCATGTTTGGTTACGGGACGGGTCGGGTCGGGTTGGGTCAAAGTGTATAGATGAGTTCATTTCTATTTTCCAAACATAACCACTAATCAATTATATCTATAGTAGTCATGGAATTTAGACAATTTCATGGAATGTTAAGTTGAAGTCATGTGAGCTAAATGTTACGGGTATGAGCCGTGAAAAGTTGTAAATAAACTCTTATAAAAATGTGTGATAAGGATATTGGTTGTGACTTAGTGTAAGTGCGTGAGCGTTGGATCGTCTACTCAATCAATAGTAAAACGTATAATTCGAGTATGTAAAATGAACACAAAGAGGTAAATACAATGAGATTTGTATAGCTTTAATCACAGAGAAACACACACAATTACACACGGTAAATATGACCAAGAAGTTCTTAAACCTATACAAGACGAGCTATTTATACTTGCACTTGACTGTCCGAACGGGGACTCACCCGAACTGCCACTTCGGATCAGTTCGGATCCTAGTTCGTGTCACTTCGGACACAAGCAAACTTGTAGCTTTTGACTTGTACTTTATACTTCACACGTCGACCAGAATAATGCTCTAACAACAACCCCCCCCCCCCCCTCGACGTGTGTAGTAGTTGTTCTCCTCATAAACTTATATCTTTGTATCTTTAATCAAACTCCCTCTCAACTTGACGGATAGTCTAATCTTGAATACTTGACATTGCGGTGCATAGGCTCTTTTTATCATCAGCTTCAGAAGACTTGAAGTTGTGATGTTCTCTTTCCACTTAGTACTTGTAATATAAATAATCTTGTCGCAAAACGTCTCTTCGAGACTCCAAGATAATCAGATTTTAAAAATTGATTCGTATCACGTATTGATCAATGAAAAGAAATTAGAAATAAAATTATTTTGATTTTTCAAACTTTATATCAAAACACACCTAAAATCTTTTTTATATTTTCTGATATGAAAAATAAATGCAATACATAATCAGACACTATTTTTGTCTTTTGTGAAAAAGATCACAACTTGGGATCATATTGGTCATAACATGCTAAACCACACTTCAATTTTAATTATTGTAGCACATAAGTCATGTAGATTGCAGATATAATTTGTCCATCTTTAAACTCAAGCATAATCATACTCATAACATCTGACTATGTTAAAGTATTGATTAGATTTGCTTTGACCAATGTACCCCACACTATCAGAAATATTCAGATATGCTTTGTTATCACGCTTTGTGATTTCACTTGTGATTTAACACATAATGATTGAATTCATGATATAGTCAACTGTATTCCATACAAAAAGTTTAAATTTTTGTATAATAAACACATGTATACACAGTGACTTCTCATTTTTCTTTTCACATATCATTTTCTTGATATATCTTGAGATACGCATCAAGATGTTGTCCACTAGGTCAATCATCAGATTTAGTGTATATCACATTTATATACTTTCTGATTCGCCGAGCCTACTTAGCACATCGATCAGTGATCTTATGGCTTTTTAATCTAGTTTATCCATGACTCAGACAACGTCAGCCAATGTACCATCATCTCCTAATCATGTCGGATACAATTTCTCATTTTTCAATGTTTTCGTATTTTTCAAATTTTAAGTTTTAAATACAAATGAGATTTGTATTGCTTTAATCACTGAGAAACACACACAATTACACATAGTGAATAAGACCAAGAAGTTCTTAAGCCTATACAAGACGAGCTATTTATACTTGCACTTGACTGTCCGAACTGGGACTCACCCGAACTGCCACTTCGGATCAGTTCGGATCGCAGTTTGTGTCACTTCGGACACAGACAAACTTGTAGCTTTTGACTTGTACTTGATACTTCACACGACGACCAGAATAATGTTCTAACACTTAGACACAACCAAATCCCCCACATGTGGGAGTAGATGTGTTCATTTCGGTTTTTAAAAAGTATGGTTGTGTTTCTAACCAACTTGGTTAATAGTGAAACAATGTCATTGCTTATGCTTCTCGAAAATTGAAGAATCATGAAAAGAATTATACGACACATGACCTGGAGTTAGGCGTAGTGGTATTTGCCCTAAAGATATGGAGGCATTATCTTTACGGGACAAAGTTTACAGTATATTCAGATCATAAGAATCTTCAACGTCTCTTCAATCAGAAAAAACTCAATATGAGGTAGAGGCGTTGGATGGAGTTGTTGAGTGATTATGATTGTGAAATTAAATATCACCCTGGAAAAGTCAATGTAGTGGCAGATGCGTTAAGCAGAAAAGAACGGGTAAAACCGTTACGAGTACGTGCCATGAGGTTGGATGTAAAGGTGGATCTGATAGATAATATTCTAAGGATTCAGGAGGAACAGTTAAAGAATCCGGAATTGGATAAAGAGGAAAGGAGCATGGTTGAGAAAAGTTTGACAAAAGGACCAGATGACATACTTCGGTTAGGAAACTGAATATGGGTACCTAAAGAGGGAGGATTAACAGATATAATTCTTAGAAAAGCTCATAGATCAAAATATGTAGAAAGGTGTTCCACCTGTTTGCAGGTGAAAGCTGAGCATCAGAAGCCGTCAGGATATCTACAAAAGTTAGAATTACCTGTCTGGAAATGGGAATTAGTTACAATGGATTTTGTAACCAAGTTACCCAAACAAGTAATGACAAAGATTCTATATGGGTCATTGTAGATTGTTTGACTAAGTCTGCTCACTTTCTACCTATAAAGGAACCTATTCCACTGATGTATTGGCTAAGTTATATATAGAAAGAATTGTTCTCTTCATGGAGTGCCATTATCCATTGTGTCAGATAGAGATAACGGGTATACATCTCTTTTCTAGGAGAAGCTTTCAACAGGCTATGGGAACAAAGTTGAATTTCAGTACTGCCTACCATCCCAGACAGATGGACAAAGTGAGAGGACAATTCAGACATTGAAAGATATGCTGAGAGCGTGCGTTATTGAATTTGGTGGAAGTTGGGATAATAATTTGTCTTTAATGGAATTTTCTTATAATAACAGTTTCCACGCAAGTATAAAAGCAGCACCGTTCAAAGCACTATACGGAAGAACATGCGGTACACCTCTATGTTGGTCAGAAGTTGGTGAAAGTCAATTGACGGGACCAGAAATTGTGGCAAATACAACTGAAAAGATTAAACAGATTCGTGAAAGGCTTAAGGCTGTTCAAGATAGGCAAAAGAGCTATGCTGATAAACGCCGAAAGCCTATAAAATTTGAAAAGGGAGACAAAGTGATGTTGAAAGTATCTCCTTGGAAAGGAGTCATCCGATTCGGAAAACAAGGAAAGTTAAGTCCTCAATATATTGGACCATTTAAGATTATTAAAACAGTTGGAAGTGTAGCTTACAAGTTAAAATTACCCGAAGAACTTAGTGGAATTCATTATGTGTTTCATGTCTCAAACCTGCATAAATGCTTAACTGATGAGACATTGATAACCCCATTGAAAGAAATTCGGGTAGATGAGAAACTTCATTTCACCGAACAACCCATTAAGATAATGGAAAAAATAGTGAGAAAGTTGCGCAGAAAGCAAATTCCTATGGTTAAAGTTAAATGGAATGCAGGACGTGGTCCAGAAGTAACCTGGGAATCAGAAGAGGATATGAGAAGGAAATACCCCCAGCTATTCGAACGTTAAGAGAATTCCAGGACGGAATTCAGTCAAGGGGGGAGAATGTAACAATACTGATAAAACCAGATCGGTTCAAGAATTACAACCAGGAAAATTTTGAGATTTTATAAAATCTTTGGCCGATACGACCGTATTACATTAAGGTAATACGACAGTATTGTGGGGTTGTCTAAATGAATTACGCATGCGTCGGATCAGAATCCGGATGCCCGATAGCGCGATACGGTCGTATCGCATAAAGGCGATACGCCCGTATCGAGTCAAGGCGATATAAACTAATAAAGACCAAGTTTTGGTCATTTCTGCTGTCATTTTCTATAATAAAAAAACACTCTCGTTCTGAGCTTCAGTCGTCCAGAAAGGTTTCAGGGAGCAGAAGAAGTCCAGCAAACAAGATTAAAGCTAGGAAATCTTGTGGTAAGTCTTTAACCATATTGTTATCAAAATTGATGAATGTGTAATACAATAATCTGATTATGCTTGAAATCTAGTACAGAGATGGAGTAGGAACCATCAAGGGTCCGTGAATTGCTCCATAAGTTAAAATAATTTAAGGTATGAGTTTAAATTGTACATGCATGAACAAACTTACCAAATTTGCAAAGTTACAAACTGAGTCTTGATCTTCACATGCACAAGCAATCTGGAAGATCTAAGATCATCAGGAGCTTGTTCTGGAGTGATTAGATCCAGGAGAATCATTCACAAGATGTTAGATCCTAAATTTGATACATGTTATGAAAATGTATACATATCTATTCTTGGTCATTGGAATGGATAAATGGATGTTTCTGAATGTAATGGATAGTCTAATTTACTTAGTAAAGGATTACAAGAGTTTTGGTAATCAAATCAGTAGCTAAAACCAAGTAAAATCAAAGAAATGACCAAGTATGCATTTTGTTCCAAGCAATACGGTCGTACCCTCTAAGGGTAATACGACCGTATCGCGGGTCGGATGGCCGAAAAGGGGAAGAAATGCATGAATATGCCCGTATGGCATATAAGTAATTACGGCCGTATTCATGTTAAAAGAACGAACAGCTTGAATACGCCCGTATGAAGTTAAGGTAATACGGTCGTATTCAAGTACCCAACTGTAACAGTAGTCTTGGGATACGCCGTATTACATGTAACAAGAAAGTTAGTATTCATAACATGTGAATACGGCTGTATCACTTAAGTTGTATATGCCCCTATTCATACTCAGTTTACAAACTGATCATAATTTCTACATCAGAATCAGTAGTATGTTGAAGGGTAACTAGCAATGTTACCAGATTATACCCAATCAGTTTACTACAGTTTATATCTCTTAACAGTAAGAGTTAGATGATCCGATTAAAGTAAGAAATGGATTACAAGTTGATTTTAACCAACTAATATAACACTACAATTTCAGAATCTTAGGTTTTAATTATATGTGTTAGGTCGTTTGCATCTGTGACGAGGAACAAGTTAGTGACCTTTGCTCAATTCTCAATATTTGTGAGTTCCATTAGCTTCCCTTATTTTAACTTATGTTTTGGGGCTGCATATGAACTGTCTTAAATTATTTATTCTCAATATGCTATGTTAGTTTTACAGTTATTTGTTGTGAATTGCGTTGTTAGTTACTGTTGGGTAATGTTCATTCAAGGGGATATCACTTGGGTCATTAGGGTCCTTCAGTCGTGGCCGCGAGGCATATATTGGAACCTTGCAACTATATAGGGAGTCAGTATTGGCTCATACCCACGCGATACCTAGTATTAAATTACGATGATATGATGGTATGTCATATATGTTGTAGACATGAAGGAGATACAGGGGCACATGCCTGTGTTGTCTGGATTGAGTTTTGACCGTAGGCAGGACCCATGATTCACAACAGGCATATGTATATTTGAGAATGAGTTAAATAATTTCGTTTGAAGCCACTAGCTGCGGCTCACCAACAACTTTTATTGTTGACATGTTTTGGTTCATATTGCAGGTAATTAGCCGGCGCTTGGGACATGGGAATCTTGAGAATGGTAGTTTGGGGACAGTTGGATAGGCTTCATAGCCTAAGTTCGTTATTGCTCTCTGTTTATGTCCTTTATGTTTTATCGCATTGTCTTAGAGTTAACCTGGGACTAGTTAGACACTTTAAACCACTGTTTGTATATATTTGTAAATAAGTGGACTATCGTGAGGTTAGTGGACAGTTGATTGTTTGTGTTTACTTTTAGTTGTGCACTCTGACTTAATTTGAAGCTTCCGCGAGATACTGATACAGGCAACCGTCCCACACTCGCTCTCCCTGTCCCAAGCAGGGGGCGGTGGGGGAGGGTGTGACAGTACGCAAAGAAAACGAAAATAAAAAAACATGTAATGACCGAAACGCTTCAAACCAAAAAGTATGTTATAACTTTGTACCTAAGAAAATCTATATTTACCTATTACACCACCAAAAAACACCAACTCCTTTATCAAGCTTAAACGATTCAATCATAAATAGAAAAATACTATGTTACAACGTTAAAATTAGGAACCGAACACTCAAAGTGTTGAAAATATAACCTAGAATTATATTACACGACTGTACCCGTTATACCATAAACTTATATGCTAAACTTGTCGCGTTCGTAAAAACAACCAATGACAGAATGGTAAAATGCCCCAATAATAAAATGGTAAATAGAAGCAAATGACAAAATAGTAAATTTCACCAACCGTGAAATAATTGGTCATACTCATTGATACAAAAGGAATATATAGTGACAAACATTTATATCTACAACCCTTAAACAAATGATATTTACAAGCATATACTATCCTAGTCTAATACCAACTTTCATATTTATACACAGGGTATATAATGTCTTAACATTTTCCCATATTTTTATTTTTATTTTTATATATTATTTTAATTTATTGCATATAAAAATAGACAATGTTAGGCATTGAGATGATGAAGAAATTTTGAACTAGTGGGGGAATCTTTCATTGATTTTTTGACTTTTAACATGTTGATATTTTTAGAAGATTGGCGTTAGTAAGAAATGAAATGAGTGTGAGGGTTTACAAAGTGGTCCTGCTCCTTATCAATTTGGCTCAACCCCTATTAATAGTTCAAAAGACCATCATGATATATGATAACTCAAATGCCTTCTTCTCCATACCTTTATCTTTATTTATCATTAAATTGAATATATAGAGTACAGGGGTAATATAGTAATTTTGTTTATATAGTTGATTTCCTAACTAAAAATGATTCTCGGGTTTGATTGGGATATAATGAAATTGAATTGCAAAATTTCTTTTAAGTTGTATAGTTGGTAACAAATAAATGCAATGAAATCTTTAATCAATGGAATTTAGCACTATATTAATATTTCTTAGAATCATTCAATTTAATGAAGGATAGTTATATGACCTCAAATTTCATTGATTAAAGAAATTCATTCGAATTTAAATTTGTCCATAACACAACTAAACACAACTTTAAAAAGAAAAATTTATAATTGCAATTTCTTTACATTTAAAAATAATAGATTTTTGAATAGTTTTAGGGTGTAACTCTTTTTGATTTTGCGTATTTGACATTTATTAGGATGTGAATGTTACCAATGGCATCTAGTGGAGTTGGTTGAGGCTTTGGCTTGTGTTCCTAGGGACCCAAGTTCTATCCTCACTAATGACATTATTTGTCCATTGGTATGGAGGCCAATGATAGGAGATCCGGGGAGACCCGGATTCGATCCTTGAGGCGACCGGGTTTTACCGTTAATTCGTCGTCGTGCCTACGGGCGGGCGGGTTAGCGGGTTTTCCCCCGGAACTGGAGTCACATGGACGCTTAAGGGCTCCGTACGGCTGGGTTGGGCCAGCTGGCGGTGGCCTTTAGCCATTGGGTCACCCCGTACGAAGTACCTGGGTTTATTCTATTCGTTGGCCGTTAAAAAAAAAAAATTAGGATGTGAATGTTATAGTCTACATGTATCAAACTTAACGCACAATGTTATAAAAATTTATTTTTTTTATATTTATATTCACTACAATGGGCTAAACCGAGTGTCAAGAAAAGGCCAGGCTCAGTGTGTAAGAATTGGATGAAGAGAGGTGAGTTTGCTTTTACTTTGTTCTCTATAATTCCTTTGTTTTTATAAAACATTCCAATTAATTATGCCCTCAACTTTACTCTTATTTAATATTTATTTCCTTTTTATTTTTATGTATTATTCATTTTAGTTTTTATTTTTAACTTAGTTTCATGTTATATTTCATTTTATTTTTCTTATATGACAGGCTTGGGGTATTTACCCGAGTCATTGGCTAGTATATAACCGAACATAAGTTATTGTTCATGTTTGTTTATTAAGAATTGAACTTCTTCACGAACAATTTACGAACATAAACGAACATATATTATTTTTTTATAAAATAAAAGTGAACATTCTAATCCTAAAAACAACATAATCACCTTACATAAATATAAAGTCAAACACTTCACATGATAATAATAAATATAATTCTCCCAAAACAAAAATAATATTTAGTAAATAAACAAAAATAAATAAATATGAAAGAACATGAACTACAGAACATAAATAAACATATTATCGAACATTTATAAACGTTATTAAACAAACACGATCTATATTAATATTTATTCATTTAATTAACCAAACAAAATTCCATATTACTAGTGTTATTATGCCACAAGACGCTTGGGCGAATGAAGATTGGCAATTTACCCATCAAAATTTATGATTTGATTTTATTACATATTCATATTCATAGTAAAAACACATGAATCAACATCATGTTATGTCGCATCAGTCATATGCATTAGCGAAGCTTAACCGAAAAAGTCGCGGGGGCGAAAAGTATGGATCGTAATCCCGAGGGAGGCGGTTCTCAATATATAAAAAAAATTGTGAAAAAATCGCAAAAATTAGCACTACGGTAAAAAAAAAACCGCGACCGGGGGGGGGGGGGGGGGGGACGGTTGCACCCCTCGGTCCCTATTATACTTCGCCAGTGGTCATATGGCAGTTTGTTAGTAAATGGTGTAGAATTTCGCCATTTTCGCATTCTCGGTTAGAGACTTAAAGAAGATCCATAATTTGATGCTGGGCAACGAGAAAATTAGACTGCTGGTGTAACTGGTAATTCTCACCACGTATTGATGCATATAATGTAATTCTCACCACGTATTGGTGCTTATAGAAAGCACGTATTGAGAAGATTTTACATATTTTATTATTTGTATAAAAAGAGGTTCACGTAATACATACAAGTTCTTTATCGTTAGAACTGATGCTGGGCAACAAGAAAATTAGACTGCTGGTGTAACTGGTAATTCTCACCACGTATTGATGTATATAGTGTAATTCTCACCACGTATTGGTGCCTATAGAAAGCACGTATTGAGAAGATTTTACATATATTATTATTTGTATTAAAAGTTTCACATAATACATACAAGTTCTTTATTGTTAGAATACAAGTAACGTTTGACTTAATCCAGGTAACCCCTGTCATAAGTAATCGAACCTGATTTGGATTTTTAAATCTCCAATAGCGATTCTAGGGTTGTCTCAATTTGTATAATTCAAAATTTCAGATAAATTGATTTTATTATTAGAATTTGTATCCAAAATTTCGGATTTAGATACTAAAATGGATTTTCGAAACAATTAAAGAATTAGAAACAATATATGGATATAAATGTAGGGTCTTAAAGATGTGTGAACACGGGTTACATGTTCAATTAAGTGTCTAATCAAACTTTAGAATCCTTTTGTAATACAAAGGTGGTGAAGACTAATGAAAGCTTAAAACACTAATCAAATTGCTATTTGTTCACTAGTTAATGCTTGTCTTTCAAAAAGAGACCATAATAAGAACTGTCTTTTATATAAACATACACGCGTTTAAAATCATAACATCTACAATATACAAATATTTAAAACAATAAATAATTGTTTTGAAAATACACCAATTTATCACTCAAACATCTGCTTCGCTGAAGCCATAAATGAGATTGATACTACACAAAATGCATGTTGAAATACCATATTCATAATTACTATAACTTATGTTGGAATTTAGGAATCAACTTAGATAATTTTGAAAGGCGTGAAATCACTTTTACATTAAATTTATTCTTTTGGTTCACTCGAATACTCAACAGAATACAAGCCAGAATTTAGAAATCAAGAACAAAGCGTTTGTTGTGTGAAATTTCGAATTGGAGAGTGACAAAAAAGAATTTAATCTCGCAATCTATGGAGCGGCCATAAAAAACTGCTCTAGAGTTATCCAATTTTGAATTTTGAATTTTGAATAAAAATTGTTAAATTTACACATTTAACAAGGCAATTTTTATCACTAGTTCATCTCTTGTAGCTCGACCCTAACCAGAGGCTTTGCCCCTTGGATCCCGCTTCCAGAGGCGCTACCTCCGAACCCCCGTCAAAGGGACGTCACTAGAATTATATTATCATCAATACAAACGTACATCCCGCAACTCCGGACTTATTATAAAGTATATCATAATTTTTATCGGTCAAATTGGGTTCAATATAAAAATAGCAAAAATTTAGGGTTTGAGATGAATCCAAAAAACTGAAAAAGAGTTGGTTTTGCCATTGAATGAGTATAGGCCATGGGTACTCAATTACATGTACTAAAGGGACAAAAGTGGAAACCTAACCTCATTCACTTCTCAACCAGGTGCTCTAACTCTTGTTCCTTTATGACTCACATGCTCAAATAATCCTTGCATGATATTGATTGGCCGGTTTTATTATTAAATTACCTTTCTACCCCCATTCACTCAAAGGATCCAACATTTTGTGACTAATTCATTTTCGTTGCTAATTCTAGGCTGTTTTCACTTTACCCCTTTTCAGTTGTTTATCTTCTTTATGTTATAGACAAACTCTTTTATTTGAATGTAGGGAAATACCCTTTTATTAATAATGCATGTATGATAGATAACTAGTTTTGGTATGGAAAAGACACAAATACCCTTTACAAGTTAGGTATATTCTTCATACTCCTCACCAAGTAACTAAGCAAGCATCCCAAGTTTGAATTGAAGTATTCAACAATGGGATGAGTTGCCTTTAGCTACCATCATGATTTCATCTCATCTATTGCAGAAGACTAAAATGATTGCTGATGGTAACTAAAGAACAAAAAGGGGAAGTTTTAGGATCCAAACCATGAATAAAGGTTTAAAAGAGAAAGTAGATTGTTGGGTCATTTGGGGATAGTCTTTCTTTTGCAAAGGTAAAATTGAAAATTTTAAACAATGTACAAGTGTTACTGCATGAAGTACATGTTACCATAGCATTCTTATTCTAGATTTAGAAACTCACTAGAAAAGTTTACATCTTTACTTGGGTCCCACTACATGTTTTTTAGTCTTTAGATTGGAAACTTTTATCAAGAGATTATTAAAGTACAAATGTGAAGTCTCTACTATGTGTGATTGAGTGCAACATGTGAAGATGTGAATGGGAGGGAGGTTGATTCTCTTTCATTTGGTCCTTGTGTAATTATGGGTCCTCTTTTCATCATTATGTTTTAGGTTGGTCCAAGAGATCATTGGTGGTCAAACATGTAAATGTGTGATGAGAGATTTGGAAATAGAGTATTTTTAATTATATTCCCGTTTTACCCCTTTTACAAAGTATGAAATAATCATAACCATTGCCCAATTGGGCTATATATATGAATTGACACTACTTAGTTTTATCATTTTTCATCATTTGATCCAAATCTTTCGCTCCCTTCTAACACAAAATTTGGAATTAAGAAGTGAATAGAAGATGTGTCTTGGCAGTCCCAAAGAAAACTTCTACTATCCTTCTTATCTCACTAATCACCAATCATGCCATGAATTTCATCATCTACAAAGGTTAGCTAGCTACTTCAATTCACTCTATATATCTTCTTTCTTCTTAAAATGCCATAATAATCAGAATTTAAATACTCGGTTTGCACTATTTATAATGCAAACCGAGCGTACTTTTGGTTTCATACATAAACAAAAGAGCATGAAAAGCAAATAGAGTCCGGTTTATCAATCGGATCGGGTAACTTATCCATTAGGTCTCACTATTGATGATATTTTGTTCAATGTAACAGGAAAAGAATTGTGGGTAGGAAAGACCCAAGAAACAAGACTAGGGTTTTGTTTGTGATATTGAAAAGGAAGATGGCAATGAAGAACTTGAAGTTGTACATGCAAAACCAATGCATGATTGAAGAGAATGCAAAACTTAGAAGAAAAGCCCTTCTACTTCATCAAGAAAATCAAATCTTGATTTCTCAACTCCAAAATGTCAAAAATAATCAGTGAAAACAACTCATTTTTCACCAAGAATGTCTAGTGAAAAATGTTTTGCATGTATCATCAGAATTATTCTAAGTTTCACTCTTTTCATGATTGAATATTTGTAAAACCTCATGAACTATTATCAATAGTTGTCTAATTTATTAATTAACATATGACTTTTGTATCATTAGAAGTTTACCATCTATTACCATAGAGATTTCATCTATACTTTAGTCCATATGAATGACTCCTTTCTCTTTCTTTGAGACTCTCTCTCTCTCTCTCTTCAAGAAAGCTGTTGCTTGATTTGCATATAGAATTAGAAAGGGTATATTGGGTTTTATGCTTTTCATAACTAATAGTAATAATATTTGGGGAAAAAAAAAAGCAATATAGTATTTTTAGTCTAATGACTTAAGTCGTAAATAGTAAAAATAGATGGATTTAAATAGTGATCACGGTTAAAAAAAAAGGGAACAATATTTGAATATTTATGTGGACCTCACAAAAACATGTGTGTGGACTACACAAACCTTAGTCATTTATAGAGGGGAAATCATTAGAATTTAGATGCATTGTAATGAATAAACTGACACTTTTGTTGCAGAAGGTACAATGTAAAACATAAAACATATTGAATACTTAATTTGGAGTTTTTGGCTATGGAGGAAAAAAATAATCTTTTCCCTTATCTAACATGTTAAAAGAATATACTTTTTTCCTTTTAGCTACACCTTCTTCTAGGTTCAAATAGATATGTAAAAAAAAACGGGTTAATCGATCCAAAGCGGTTTTTAACCGGTATTGGAAGAACCGGGGCCGATAGGAACCAACGGTTTGGGATCGATTAGAGGTTTTCGTCTAGGAACCGGTTGCGAACCAATTAACCGGAACTGATTTTCTAAGCGATTAAAAACCGGTTAACTGGTTAATGTTGTTAGTTTTTTTTTACTGTTTTATAGCCGTTACGGTTTATGAACGTTGGGGCTATTTTTGATCGTTTTTTACACACATTAACACTATAAATAGATGGTGTTTGCAAATGATCAATCACACAACTCCTCTTACTCTTTAATACCTCTTAAACGCTCAAAAACGTTCAAAAACGCTTGAAAAAATAACTCGTATTCAAAACGTATTCATGGCACCTTCTTCTTAAGTTTCGGTTGGTGTTGGGGCTTCCTCAAGCGAGGCACAAGTGCTTCGGATCAGGCCAAAAATGATGACCCCCGAGCTTTGGTCGAAATTTGATCTTTGCGAGATGTCGTTTGGTCCCAACAAAGCTGGATGCAAGAATTGTGGTGGCTTTCTCAAACCCAAGTCCAACTCTACCTTGCGAAGTCACTTGTCTAAGCATTGCAACGTGGTTAAGACTAACCCGGCTCAAGGTCAATCAACGATGACGAACGAATGCGGGGTTTGAATTTTGATCTCGACATGGTAGTGAGATGATGGGTAATCTGATTATCCAAGAAGCTTTGCAGTTTAATCATTTCGACAACCCGCACTTGATGAGGATGATTCAAAAATCGCTCCAACCTCGATATCTCCAGGTAAGTCAAGGCGTGAGTGTTTGAAAAGATGGGTCGAAGCAAAACAACAACTAATTTTGGGTTTTGAAAAGTTAAATACCGGTGTTAGTTTAACAAGCAATGTTTGGTCGGTATGCCAATGTGTACCCGACTCGTGTCTTTGTATTTCCGCACATTGGATTGATCCAAGCACGTGGCAATTGATGAAACGTGTCCTTGATTTTTAAAATTTCGACTATCCTCACACCAGGAAAACTTTGTTTAAATGTATAGATGGCGTTATTCAAACATTTCAATTACAAAACAAGCTTTTTTCAATATCCTTTGATAACGCCTTTAATAACACAAGTGCAATTCAATAAATAAAAAATTAAATATAATCAAATTTGTAACAGTGTGTTTTTTTCATACACGATGTGTTGCACACATCATTAACTTTGTTGTGCAAGACAAAATTGAGCTTTTTCAAATGGAAGAGCTAAATGGAAGATTTAAGAAAATTTTAAGAGAAATATATCAAGTTAGTAGAAGACATAAACAATATAGGAAGTTTTGCAAACAAATAAATTCTCAATATCTTGGACCTTATTAGGATGTTCCACCAAGGTGGAATTCAACTTATTTATTGACAGGGGGAGGTAGATGAGTGTTTAAATCCACATGTTTGGAATTTTATAAATGCTTGTACCAATGTTCTTGAAACTTTAAAGATGCAAGTACTATTTTGTTTGAGATTTATTATCCCACATGTAACTTGTTATTCACCAATTGTATTTAATGTGTTAAAAAATAAATCAATATGAATCGAGTAGCATTATTCCTACGACATTGTTGACTCCGAAAGAAATGAAACTTCGAAAATATTTTGAAGAAATGTCGGTCGTTTTTTATTGTGTTGCCGTACTAAACCCTTGTTCAATGTGTCCGGTGTTGACATGACACTTGAAGTGCTATTTGATGTTTTGCCATTAGATGTCGAAGACTGACATATTTCAAAAAATATAAAAAATGTAATTTTAACTTGTATTTTAATAAAATGTTTGACATTTATTTAGCAAGTATGGTGCAACAACATTTGTACATCAAGCACACGCCGAATTGTTAAGTAGTACCATGAACCCGAGTATGGCTTTTTCCGTACTATTAGTATTAGTATTAATACTAAACGGGCACCCAGTAATACCCCAAATAGTGAACTCGCGGACACTATATGGGAACTGGTTTTGGTATCTCACCTCAATAGTGAGATAGTTTTGATGTCTTGGCATGGTGGAAAGAAAGGGAATCTCATTTTTTTCATTCTAGTCGCCATGGCCTGTGATTTACTAAGCATCCAAAATTCTACGGTAGCTTCGAAGTCCGTTTTTTCTCTTAGTGACAGGGTTTTATCGATTCGAAGGACGAGACTCACTAAAGAGTCATTGGAGACGTGCATCTGCCGTGAAGGACCATTTGGACGCAGTGGAAAGAATACAAAATACGAGCAACCTCGATGGCGAAATAGAAGTTGAGGATCCTATACACGAACATGAATGTCGTTAGAATGGTTCGCCCCCAACTTCCGATGAAGAAATGGAATAGAATTGACAGGTTCGAAATCTAAAACCGACTTTCGACTGATCTATGAGCTTACATCGGATGGTGGATCACACAAGTTCACAAATCACGACTCCTATCTTAGTATTTGTAATATGTACTCTTTTTTTCAAAAATATGTAACTTATTTGTTTGTTATATTTTTAGTTTTAATAATAAAAGAATGCATTTTTATATGTTTTATTTGACTTAAGTTATCAGTTTATATTTTTAGAAAATTATATTTAATAGAAAAAATATTTTTTTGGTTATACTTTTATAAGTTTTATATACTAATAAGTTTTATAAATATGCTTTAACAAAAAGATGCAACTTCTTTGAAATATTTTTATAAGTTTTGTATATCAATATACTTTGAAAAAATTATTTTTATAAAAACCATATTTTTTTACTGGTTATCGGTTAATCGGTCCGGTTTATAACCGAAATCGGTTACATGGGGTTGGGCTTTTTTTAATTAGAAACCGGTTACCAAACCCGTTTAGTCAAAATACCGGTTTCACTGTAGTTGACCAAAAACGGTCGGTTTTTAATGAACCGGTTAACCGATTTGTATATTTTTAGGTTCAAACCCAAACATTAATATAATTTAGTTTAAAAAATAGTTTTAGGAGTTGTAGTAAAGTAGATTTATCATTAAAAAGAATCTAAATTTGATCACTTTATCTTTCTCCTTTTTTTTTGAACGGCAAACACCCGGTTACTCGGGGGTCTCATCATGGCAAACGATGCTACTCACGACACGCTGCGACCACAGGCCGTGCGAGTAACCAGGACCCTCTATGTTGCACATCCATCCCAAAGGAAACCCACCACCCAAAAGCCCACTGTGGTAAAACCTCTAACTCACATCTATAAATTTTCATTCATTTTTTG
>JBCNJP010000016.1:1621837-1641256 GCA_039602395.1 Deinandra increscens subsp. villosa
ATTTGCGTAAATGATTCCCTTGATTATTATGAAAGGTACACCCCCTATATATACACATACAAAATACGGATAGCCCCCTATACAATCAACTATATACGAAACATATAATACATACTAATACGCCCCCGCAGTCTTAGCGGGAGGAATACGGACGCTGAGACTGTCTCTGAAACTCTCGAACAAAGGACGAGGCAAGCCTTTGGTGAAGATATCTGCATACTGATAAGCCGATGGAACATGCAAAACACGAATTTGACCAACGCGTACCTTTTCACGAACAAAATGAATATCGATTTCCACGTGCTTCGTGCGTTGGTGCTGTACCGGATTTCCGGACAAATATACGGCTGAGACATTATCGCAATAAATCACGGAGGCCGTACGAAGGGGCAAGTGCAACTCTAATAGTAAATTCCGTAACCAACTAAGCTCAGCCACAGCATTGGCGACCCCTCGATATTCGGCTTCGGCACTGGAACGAGAAACTGTGTTTTGACGTTTCGAGGACCAGGACAATAGATTGTTTCCCATAAAAACACAATAACCGGATGTGGAACGCCGAGAATCGGGGCACCCACCCCAGTCCGCATCAGAGTAAGCGGTAAGAGAAGTGACGGGGGTGGGAGTAAGCCGAATACCGAAATCAAGTGTACCCTGCACATACCTCAAAATACGCTTCAAATACTGGAAGTGAGGTTCCCGAGGGGCGTGCATAAATAAGCAGATCTGCTGGACCGCATACGTAAGATCAGGACGGGTAAATGTGAGATACTGTAAGGCTCCAGCAAGACTGCGATATAATGTACCATCAGCTAAAAGAGGACCGTCAGTAGCACTTAACTTGGACCCTGTATCCACGGGAGTCGCGGATGGCTTACAAGAAGACATAGAGGCCCGCTGCAAAATGTCTTTGGTGTACTGAGACTGGTGAAGAAATAAACCTGATTGGTCACGTGTGACCGTAATCCCCAGAAAGTGATGTAAAGGACCCAAGTCGGACATGGCAAATTCCTGTGAAAGTCTGGAAATAATCTGCTGCAAAAATCGTGGATCAGATGCTGTGAGTACAATGTCATCCACGTAAAGTAATAAGTAAGCTGTGTGACCGCCGTGGCGATACACAAACAAAGAACTGTCGCAGACACTACTCTGGAAGCCCTGCTTCAATAAAAATATGGAGAATCTGGTGTACCATGCACGAGGGGCCTGCTTCAAACCATATAACGATCGCTTTAAGCGACAAACATAATCAGGATACGAGCTATCAAGGAACCCCGGTGGCTGCTGCATAAACACTGTCTCAGTCAAATCCCCATGCAAAAAAGCATTTTTAACGTCGAGCTGATGGATCGGCCAGTTTCGAGAAACGGCAATAGATAAGACTGTCCGAATGGTCGCAGGTTTAACGACCGGACTAAATGTTTCCAAACAGTCGACGCCCACCGTTTGTGATTTACCATTCACTACCAACCTTGCTTTGTATCTTTCGAGAGAACCATCGGACTTGAATTTATGACGGAACAACCATATGCAACGTATCACCGGTTGTCCATGCGGGCGAGGTACCAGTTCCCAAGTATTATTATCTAACAAAGCCTTATATTCAAGTGACATAGCTTCGCGCCAATTCGGGTCCTGTAATGCTTTGGTATAAGAGGTGGGTACGGGAGAAAGTTCAGAATGGGTTTGAGCATGGAGGTTGAGGCGCTGGACAGGTTTAACGATCCCATCCTTAGCGCGGGTTGTCATCGGGTGAAGGTTGGCAGGGGGGGGGGTTGGTTTGGAGTAGCGACGGGAGGAGGAGTTGGTAACGGGCTGTTAGAAGGGACCGGTTGTGGGCTGGTAGGCGAGAGAGGAGGGGCTGTAGGTGGGCCGTTGAAGGGGGGAGGTGAAGTTGGGCCAGGAGGTTGGTCGGGAGTGGGAGGAGTTGCGTGTGGGCCAGCGGTAGGGGGTGTGAACGGGTGGGGCTGATGTGGTTGGGCCGGTGTACGAGGAACAGGTCTGGGTGGGTCGGTATCGACAGGAGGTGAAGGTGGGGAGGTTTGGCCAAAGGGAAAAATTGTCTCGTCGAAAATGACGTGACGAGAGATGTGCACCCTACCCGTTATAGGATCGTAGCATCGGTAACCCCGGAAGTGAGTAGGGTATCCGAGAAAGATACACCTAACCGAGCGTGGGTGTAGCTTATGAGGGGTAGTGGCGGAGAGGTTAGGGTAGCATGCGCACCCGAAGGCACGGAGGTGGTCGTACGTCGGATGACGTCGGTATAAGGTGAAAGCGGGGGTGGTGAATCCGAGACGTTTGACGGGTAAGATGTTATGGAGATAGGCCGAGGTATGTAGGGCCTCAACCCAAAACGGGGGAGGAAGATTGGCTTGAGTGAGGAGGGCACGTATAATATCATTGACCCGACGGATCATACGTTCCGCCTTTCCGTTTTGTGGTGAAGTCTGTGGACATGAGAAACGGAAGACAAGGCCCTCGGAGTGAGCAAAATTATGAAAAGCATGATTATCGAACTCACCCCCTAAATCACATTGAAATGATTTTATACTTTTGTTGAATTGGGTTTTAATCAACTTATGAAACTTAACAAAAGTAGTGAACGTCTCAGATTTTAGTTTAAGCGGATATACCCAAATATAATTGGAAAAATTGTCAAGCAAGACCATATAATATTTGTAACCCGATTTACTCAAGATAGGTGATGTCCACAAATCACAATGAATAATGTCAAATGGCGCATAAGTAATAGAATTAGAATCATCAGAAGGTAAGCGTTTACTGTTGGACAGTTGACACGCATGACAAACCGAAAAGGTTTTGTCTTTATTACATTGAATAAAATTACGACTAGACAAAAAATCCAAAATGTGAGCGCCGGGGTGACCAAGTCGGTTGTGCCAACATGGTGTCGAGTGAGTGGAGATGCACACAGATGCCGTGGGCAGAGGTGCACTGAACGGGTATAGATCGCCGGAGCTATTGTGGCGGGAAAGGAGGGCGCCAGTCTTGAGATCCTTCAAAGAAAAACCATATGGGTCAAATTCTATGGTAACATTATTATCACGCGAAAACTGACGCACAGAGACAAGATTTTTTATAATGGATGGGGTGACAAGGACATTGTTTAAATGGTAGGTGTGGTTATGGGATTGGTGAATAGCATTACCCGAACCAAGAACCGGCAACGAATTGCCATTGCCAACAAGAATATTAGAAATTGTAGATTTTAATACTGAGTTCTGTAACGTACCTGGGTTGGCAGTGAGGTGGTGCGTGGCTCCCGAGTCCAAGTACCAAGCGGGATCATAAGTGCCCAGCTGCGAAGTAGTGTAGGCTTGAGCAAGCTGAGTTGGGCTTAACGCATCATATTGGGCCTGTGGTGGCTGCTGTGGAGGGTATTGGGCCTGAGGTGGGGGCGGTTGAGTGGTGTAGTGGGCCGCAGGTTGAGCCTGATGGGTAGGTGGCGGATGTTGGGCTGGTGGAGGAGGGGCCCAATTTTGGTAAGTTTGAGGATATGGAGTGTAGGCAGGGGCCGGGTAGGAGGGATAAGGAGATGGGGGCGGGTTCCAGTTTGGAGGTGGTGGAGGGTAGCTGTTTGGCGGGTAATTGTGGGAAGGGTAGCGGGGTTGGCGGTTGTTGATGCGACGACCCCGGAAGGAGCCGCCCCCGCGACCACGGCCTCTGTAATACGAACGGTTTGGATCATAGGGTCGGGGGTTGTAGTTTTGGTATGGTACGGGTTGGGGAGTGGGGTTGGAACCCGATGGGGTGTTCGGATGAGGGGGGTTGACTTGTTGAGTGGCGAGGACATGGGTGGGTTGGGTGGAAGATTGGCGGCCTTTGATGCGTTGAAGCTCTAGTTGGATCATGTTACGAGCTTCATCCCACTTTGGTGAATTTTGATTAATAATAGTAGCCACGGTGTCGTATTCGGGAGGGAGACCACGAACAAGTTGGAGAACCTTACGGTCCTCGTCCACCGTACGACCCACATCGGTTAATTGCTCGGCTAAATCATGAAGTTTCTGAAAATATTCCTCCATATTTGCACATGAAGTCAAGGTGAGATTAGTAAACTCTTGTTCAAGTGCAGCGGCTCGTGAGCCCTTATTATTTAAAAAAATCTCTTGAACTTTTAGCCAAGTCTTACGAGCAGTAGTGTTGTTTTCTAAAACACGACCTAGATACTCGTCGGACAACGCACCGTAGATCCATTGTAGGACAAGGGAGTCGATCTCGGCCCAGATGGCATAGAGAGGATCGGTTTCCGCCGGAGGGTCTTGATCGGCGATGTGGTCAGCAACTTTGAAAGCCTTCAGATGCAACTGGAACAGTTTCACCCAATTCGAGTAGGTGAGTTTCACGCCATCCAATTGTCGAACTCGCAGTAAGATGTTCGTAACACCATAGCAGTTTGAAAGTTTATCGGTTTCGGCCTTGAGACGAGCTTCGGCCGTGGCCATGGCTGCGTCCGGTTTGGGATTCGAAGGAGAGGCCGGCTGCGAGGCAGGAGTCGACGCCAGGGGACGGACGACGATGGGGAGGGGGGAAAAAAATTAGGGTTTAGGCTGTGATACCATATTTGCGTAAATGATTCCCTTGATTATTATGAAAGGTACACCCCCTATATATACAATACAAAATACGGATAGCCCCCTATACAATCAACTATATACGAAACATATAATACATACTAATAGAGAGGACCTTTCCCTAGTACGACAGGACCGGGAAGGACGCACCTCTGGTGTACCAGTTATCGTGCCCACGGTAAACGCTGGGTAGCCAAGTGCGGAGCAAGATCTCTGCCCCATAATTTCTTGAGAAACGAAGTCATAGGCACGTAGTTTCAAGGCCAGACCGACTACTCCAAGAGCACTCATCCATAAACTAGTTACTGGTACAAATAACATAAAGAAATGTAACCAAGGTTAATTGGAAAAAGCAATCCCAAATATTTGGGACCAAAAGCGATTAGCAGTGACCATTGAATTAAACGATATATTTCAAAACACAATATAATTTTATATTGGTGACGGTTTTTTGATGGATTCTACAAATATTTTTGGCCTTTATAGCTAATTTTACGACTCTTTTTTACTAACATCTACGGTTTTATGTCATTTTTCCTAAAAGTGAGGGAGGTTGTGATGGATATATGAACCAAAAAGCTATAGATTTTCCGATGAAGCTTTTGGGCCAACTAGTGAAGTTTTCCCGTCGCCAATTCGTCGATAATTTATGCAACTTTATTTATAAACTCTTTCGACACCACCTATCAACTTGCATTGCACTTGTAAGACTATGCGTAGTAGATGACGCTCCATGCCACCATGCTCCATCCACACCAAGCCGTAGTGATTTTCCACAAGTCACGCAAACTCCACACAACGCCTCCTCCACGCACTCCTTCTTCCCCTCACATAACCACACCAGATTTCGTTATTTTTCAGAGAAGCTGTCGAGCCTCCTTCGCTACGGATGGTCTAAGAATTTTAACTAACACACTTTTATGAAAGATGACGTCAATACCGCTAGTATATAAGTTCATAAGTAATTCCTTGCCAATAGGATCTAAATTTTATAAAAATACTCTTTAATTTCTAGTTTTCTTTTTCAGGAAACCATGACGTTAAAATCCCTCAAAATTCCAAACCAACCAAAGACTTATATTTATATTTGCAAGTAATACAAATTCATAAAATTGTACAAACAGTCTAAATAAGTAAATATAGTACAATAAATCAATAAGTACTTAAGTTATGAATTATAGTGTCTACAAGAAAAGAAACTCTATTAACTCGATGCACAGTTTTTTTTTTTTTGAACAGCGAATAATAATATTAAGAAACTAGCAAGAAGCTATACCGAAAATTACAAAGAGAAATTGAAATTACACCAACTCGACCAATCGAGCGAGACTAATTTTCCCCTAGTCTTTGCCCAAGTGAAGGACCAAAACTATAATATCGCCGATAATATCATCCAACCTTTTAGACCGATTGTTGAAATGCTTGTCATTCCTAGACTTCCAAATGATCCAAAGCATGGTGACAAAGATACAATGAAGCGATCGGTTTAACCTTTTGGAGCTACTCCACGAGTTGTGCATGGAAAGAATATCACGGACCGGAGAGGGGATGTCCGGGGGAACCTTACACCATTGGAAAATGAGGTTCCAAATAGTTGACACACGAGGGCACCTTAAGAGGAGATGATTCGAAGTCTCCTGGAAAGTGTTGCATCCCTCACAACTTGTATTCAACACAATGTCACGATGAGAAAGATTGACCTTAGAGGCAATTTTATCCAATCCTGAGCGCCAAGCAAAGGCATTTACCTTGAGAGGTAACCAATGAGACCACGGAAAGACGAAAGAAGAAGAACCAAGAAGGAACTCTTCCGCCTCCTTACGAACACATGTAACCGAGAAGTCCCCCCGCATACCACTGTCCCAGCCCTAGAAATCAACTGAATTGGAGAAGGAAATGGGACCAATTGAGACTACACAAGCCTGAACCAAAGAAGAGGCAAAAGAATGAATTGGCCCAATCCAGGTCCATCGAAATTCTGAAGAGTTAGGCAGAGGAATTCTAGCACTAACTGGGCAATTTTTATCATATTCCACGCATGAATAGGAGGGGATATAAATCTTTTAAGGGACCTAACCCAGTCCAGTTGTCCGTCCAAAAACAAACCGAAGAACCCGAGCCCGGCCAACAACGAAAATTCTTTTCACCATCCACCCCCAAAGATTTTAGGTCAGAACAAGCCTTTATAATATTTTTCCAAGGCGCAATGATAGAACTTTTACAAGGGAAGGTGTTCCAATTATGGTTGGAATGATGAATAGCATTGACCACCTTCACCCAAAGCTTGGAATAATCGGCTTTGAATTTGAAGAGCCATTTCATGAGCAACCCGAGATTCATAGCTTGGAGAGAGCCAAAACCCATCCCCCCAAGTTTCTTGGACGCACACATCACCCTCCAAGATACCCACGAATTTTTTTTGTCACCACCCCAACAAAATTTGCGACGGGTAGATTCCATGGACCTCAAAGAGTGCAAAGGGGCACGGAAAAGAGAAAGATAATAAATCGGGATGGAACCAAGCACCGACTTGATGAGGGTGGAGCGTCCCTTAAAAGAAAGCATGTACTCGTACAATTTCACAATTTCATTATATTTATTTGAAGTTATTATGTATGTTCGTTGTCATATATAATTTATTTTTATTTTTTTTAAACGACCATTCATTAAAAAAAAAGACTAGCGAGATCTTAGATTACATCAATCAAAATAAAAATTACACAAGTTATCTCATTCCAAATACCACAATTTCCTGTCACAGATTGTTATTTCCTAATAGTAATCTGAAGTCACGAGAGTTCGCTTTCAAATCAATTAAAAAGAGTTGATACCAATTAATGATCGGATAAAATCATATTAGATTCAAGAACTTTGTATGTGTTTGAATGCAGAGAAAATCAAGATCAAATTGATCAGTGTTCGATTCAATGAATTCGAAAATCCATTATATCACGGAAACAATTTTCTTGGTCTCAGAATAACTGCCCAAGCAGTTATTTTTAAGGATAAAATCGAAAAAGTTATATCACATTTAACATCCAAGGGGCAGAACCTCAGCCAGCAGGGGCTCTGCCCCTTAGCCGCCGGGACCCCGCTTCTTTCGGAGGCGCTACCCTCGAACCCCTGTTCGTCCCGATAGCATACAAATATGTGTCGACTCATATTTGACATGTTATACGCAATCTATTTTACACTAAAATATCCAACATTTCCTCCTATGTTTAATCCAATGTGACGTCAATGTTTTTATCTCTCCAAACACCACCAAAGCATACAACTCTTTTACTTGAGAAAAGATGTTCCATCTTTCCCTTTCTCCCTCCTCGTTTGTACTACTTTTGGTGTTCTATAATTAAGACTCAATATGTTCCAAAATCCAAGTGCCAATCACCCATTAACACCCCTTATGGTTTGTTTTAAACTAGAAAATAGATCCGCACACGTTGCAGAGCGGAAAATATTTTTTCAAACTAATGAAGCCTAATCATTGTGTTAACATTTGAACACCTATAATGATATTAGTCCTATTAGACCATGCTAGGTAAAAACAAATTAAAAAACCTGACACTTTGTAAGTACAAAAATATTAGTCGTTATACTGAACATCAACCTAAATTCTCATTATCAATAGCTCTTTAGATTAACTCCCCAAATTCTTCCATAATTTAAAGACTCTATTTAACCCGGTTTCTCAATTTCTTTCCAAAACAAAGTTGAACCCATGCATTTAAAATCCCATTTATCAAATAAAAACACATCATATGTTATTCTAAGATGGTGATTTATTAACATCAAACAAAATCAAGCATTCATAAGTTATGAACCCTAACCAAATCACTTTCCTAAACCATACTTTGTAACAATCAGGGGTTTTCATAAGTTTTAACATCATTATGAGACTCAATACAACATCCATTACCCACTCTACACCCTATTTTCCTAAATACAACATCCCCACCACCTAGAATCCCATAAGAATTAGGTTCTCGCCTTTAATGTTCAAAATCAACAATGGATAAATAGAAGATGGATGATCTCCAAGAACTCCCACTTAATTTGCTATAACGAAAAACCAAAGGACATAAAGAAATGGTATTGCATCAAAATACCCCTTAAAATTCAGGGGGAAAGGCGGGCATGTTCGATAACTCTTTGCCTTTAGGTAGAAGGGTGTGGAAAACGATTGATATCTCTTGTTCCAAGCTTCATGAAAATGGTATTATTTCGTTTTCTTCTATTAAAGAAAAAGTTAGTAACGAGGAATTTGTACTAGGTTCTCGCAAGATTGTTGGTTAGGTAGTTTAGCTATTTTCAATCTCCGAGCTTTCAGGTTTTACCAGTTGATCGTGTTGGGTTTTACAGTGATTATCCAGGTTGCCCGTTTTAATTTATTACCGGATAAATTAACGGGTTAATTAATCAGATTAATTGCGCAGCGGAAAATTAGTTTTACAACGCGCGAATATAGTAAAAACCGTAGACAGGATCTGATCACCGTGTACGCGTAAATACCGAAAATATTAAATAAATTAATTTAATAATCTAAGCAAGTTAGATATACCTTGGCGGAGTCCGAACAACCGTTCGAGACACCGGGGTTCGACAAACTGGCGCTAGGGTAAACGGTAACGCCCGACTCGAACCGGCGAGTCAAGTCTTCAACCGATTGTGAAGACGGGGCCTCAGACACCACGGGCGGGTTCATCTCATGAACCGGCAGTGGTGGCGGTAACGAAACCATGCTGTGTAACATAGCATCCCAATCGAACGGTTCCACCGTGCTTGACGACGAATCCGTCATAGAGACGATTTCGTTCGTCGCGCGTGGAGGCGGCGGAGGAAGTGGCGTGACGGCGGCGGCATACAATGGCGCTGGCCACTTAGGGTTTTCTCCCGGTTCGACGGTGGTGGCACGAGACGGTTCAAACAATGGTCTCGGTGGCGCGGGTAAAGCAAGAACCACCTCGCGGTGGTCCTCGCCAAAGAGGTCGGCGGCGACGGCGGCACGGGCCGAGGTGGCGGCCCTCTCTTCGACGGCGGTGGTTTCCAATTTCATTGCGGCGGAAATCAAACGAGGATCTCGTTTCACCATCGTATTGGTCGGAAGAAGCGACAAAGAGTGTTGGTGGTGTTGCGCCGAAAACGAGAAGGGAGGGGAGAGAGGGGGTCGCGACAGCAAAGGGAGAGGAAAAGGAAAGGGGTTTGCGATTAGGGTTCTCCTAATCCCATCCCTTCCTTTTAATCTTTTTCGATGACCCCTTTGGCAAGCAAACCCATCTCGCAACCATGAACCACTAAAACCAGCCCAATGTCATTTAGTCCGTTAACCGATAACGACTAGATAAATCCACGCCACTTATCTCGTAAACATTTTACGATAAATATTGTTTCACCATCGTATTGGTCGGAAGAAGCGACGGAGGGTGTTGGTGGTGTTGCGCCGAAAACGAGAAGGGAGAGGGAGAGAGGGGGTCGCGACAGCAAAGGGAGAGGAGAAGGAGAGGGGTTTGCGATTAGGGTTCTCCTAATCCCATCCCTTCCTTTTAATCTTTTTCGATGACCCCTTTGGCAAGCAAAGCCCATCTCGCAACCATGAACCACTAAAACCAGCCCAATGTCATTTAGTCCGTTAACCGATAACGACTAGATAAATCCACGCCACTTATCTCGTAAACATTTTACGATAAATATTGTTTCGTTACTTTTAATTAAATAAATAATTATTATTTATTTAAACAAACCGTTTGAATTAATTAATTAACGATTAACTAATTGTTAGTTCGCTGACTCCGGTGTAACTCTTCCGAGTCGAAACCGGGTCGGTTACGATAAGTGTCGGGGCAGGATACCTAGTATCCAACAGATCCTTCGTGGAATGAGCTCAACTGATGTAAATACTCTCGGAAGTTTTCAAGACATTCGTTCACAATTAAAAAAAAAGGTTTAGCTCTTGCTTCTAGATTCCCCACAATAATGATCTGGAAACTAATAAAGATTGCCTTATGGGTAATAAGAGGCATGGTGGTTTTTGTTCTGAAACGAGGATTCAACCGTGCGTTGCAGCGGTTGTGTATTCGAAGTTTTCAGATGTGTAGAGAAATTGGCACCCATATATTACATAGCAAAATCGGGTGGCTGTATATGTACATATAACATTCAAAACATCCGAAAGTAATGTTTACAAAACATTTAACGACTGGTGCCGTGGATGGAGTAGTAGTGTCTAAGCATGTGATGGGTCGTCATGTGAAGATGTCCCTGAAAAAGTAGAGAAACAAAAGCTTCATTATTAAGTTAGTGGGCTGACACTTTGATGTCATGGCTTGGTCAGTATTTTTCTGCTTTAGTTAGACCAACCGGTATACTTGCGTTATTACCCTTCACCACGCCGTTATGAGGCGTTATCACCACCCCTATGTGGCGCCATGAAGTACGCGTGGTGGGTGGCGCCGAGAGAACCACGCCCCAATTTCAAATTTCAAACGGTAAACTATTTAATATTTTGACCGTTGTTTAGCTAGATTTATATAATAAAAAAAATTCAATTATTTTCAAACATTCTCATTATTTAAACCCCACCACACCATATTTTTATATACAATCTTTCTCTTCTTCTACTTTTCTTCTTTATTTTTTATAGTAAACACAATGAATCCAAACCAAGGTTCTAGCAATCAATACCCGGTCCCCCCAAATCACCCAAACCCGTGGCAAATGCCCATGTACGCGGGTCAACCGAACCCTCTTTACACGGGCCCGAACCCCCCTCAAAACATGTACAACCCCAACCCCAACTTCAACAACTATGCTCAATGGGGTCAACCGCAAGCTCCTCCTCCATTTCAATTTCCATCTCATCCCCAAACGCCGTCATTCGAGCAAGACGATGACGATGTCGAAGTGGTGTCGGAGACCCAAGTCAATACTCGGGTTAAAAAAGGAAGAGGAAAGGGAAAACAACCCGTCGAGGGTACCACGGCTCCAACGGGAAAAAAAAATCAAAATGGGATCTCAAGGAGGAGCTTGACTTGATCGAGGTGTATATCGACGCCTCCGAAGACCCGAAACACGGTATTTTTTCTTCTAATGAAAGTTTTTATTTTTTTCTTCACTAAATTTTTTAGCTAATCGGAATTTTTTTTAAATAGGTAACTCGCAACCGAAAGGTGCGTTTTGGTATACCACCATGTATGTGGTGGTGTCATGTGGTCCAGTCAGCGCCTACGTGACGACCACACCACTACCACACCACATGGGTATACCACATGCCCTTATGTTATAGATATAGTAACCTAATTTGTTTCATATTTGCTTGCACATCTTTTTTGTTACTCTGACTTTTTTTTCTTTTCTTTAGTTATATATCATCATATCAAATGTTATCAGAACCGGACCAGATAGCGAACCGGTTATCTTACTGGTCCAGTGGTCGAACTGGTTCGATCGGTTAGACCGGATTTAAGAACCGGGAGAGATTTTAATTTATTTATTTACATAAAACAAAACAAAAGATTAAAGAATATAATTCTTGATTTTCTTTAACATATTTATTTTGCAGGATTAGGATTGGCATAATCTTAAATAAAAATAATAGTAAATGGGTGGACATTAGGATTGGGACATATCCTTCCTCCTTCATTGTTCCAATATATAATTCAAAGGGGATTAGGATTGACCGAAATATCTTTGTTTCTTTTTATAATTACTGTACCATAATGTAATACAGAGGACTAAAAGTTGTAAATTTTGAAAACCTAAATTTACATTTTGAAGAATCTGTACAGATCTACGCCGCTCTCATATTCCTTCTCTCTCTCTACTAATTTATTTCTTTCTAAAATTCTAGGTTTCTAAGACCATGGCTAAATGGGTTTGGTTGAAGAGAGTGAACCGGGATCTACATCATCTCTCACAGTTGTCACCCTTAACAATGTTGTTCTTGCTCACACTTGTGACGTCGCTCATAAAGAAGTCGTTGCTCACAGCACCTAGCCGTCACTATGGCGATAGAACCTAGATCTATCAGAATCGTAGCTCGCGACGTCGTTTTTTTGCCATTCTCTCTGTTCACTTCGCTTCAGTTTTAGTTGTTTTCTGGTCCGACCGTGATTTCCGGCCACCCGGTGCAACCGCCGAGAGTAAGAACCGGCCGGTTATTTGAGAAAAGGGAAGAAAGGAGAAAGGGGGAAAAATCATTGCCTGCTCCCTAGATTCGAACTGGAGAAAAGGGAAGAAAGAAAAAATGGGGAAAGAAATCGTTGCTGCTCCCTTGATTCGAGCTCGGAAAATCCAGGATAATTACAAAAGTCTGAACCTGCTGAGATGAGAACTTATAGTGTTAATTTTTGGAACAACAGCAATATAATATATACGGTTTTTAATGGCATTTTTGTAAATAAGTTGACAAGTTATCTATTGTGTTATACAAGTGGGTCGACCCACGTCCTGCCGCGTCAATCTCTGCCAGCCCAAACAAATCTACAAATTATAAATCAACAAAAATATATAAATAGTTCAGGCACATAAGCAAAAAAAATTATATGTACTTATTATCAATGTATAATAGTTTATGCAAAACAATGTATGCAAAGTGAGAATGTAAATCCAAAAAAAAAAAACAAAAAATAAATAAATAAATAAATAACGCATGGCAATTCAGGTTAGAAATTTTATAGACAACAGACAAAAGTAGATGGTGTATCACTTAAATAAACATCTTCATAACATATGATCATTTAAAATAACTGAAGCTTTGAGCTTTCAAATGAGTTTGTGCCTCAACCATAAATTATGATGATAATTATTAACCATGTGAACCTATTAATCAGGGCGTTTGAACTGGCAATTTTACTATTTTATTAATAACATGAGGATAATAGGAAAACATACGTGTGTCATCGACCAAGCAGAATGTAAGCTGCCAAGAAGCCAAATACCTGTAACAAACAAAAAAAGAGACGCATAATCTAAGTCTGGGTAGTAACTGACCCTAAACTAACGATACATAACCACAGTCGGAGAGTTATGATTTTTATGTAAAAACTTTCAAAAAGAGAGCTATAAAGTAAATATCAAATGTTTTGTTCACCCAGCCTTTGGCAGAAAGGAACCAAGGCCATAGAAACTTTCTTTGTGCCATCTTCCTTTCTAACCCACTCAAACTCTAAAATCCAAACACTCGAAATCTGTTATCGTTCCAAAAACAAAAGGATATTCAAAATTGTTAATCACCTGCCCTCTTTCTATCATAAGCCTTAAGTTTTTAAAAACCTTGTAGCTTAATCAAGTCCTAAGTGGTTATGCAGGCTCAATCTCAACTCTAATCATTATATTAAAACTAATCATAGGCTGCATCTTGTCTTAGTATTGTTAACAACAAAATTACATCAGTGGATGTTAGCTTGAAGGATCAAGTACATGTCATAGCAAACCAACTTCATAGGTTCTCTTTTGGTTAGTTTAGTACCGGTGTGTATCAGTTGATTATGTAAACCTAACAATTGAATTAGTTTAGTTTTTATGCATACAAATTTGAAACTGGCACATCAATTATAGTTGACTCAAAGTGAGTTGTGGCATCATCTTTGTTCAGCAGAAAAGAACATCATATAATTAAAAAAAATAACACAAAACCATCTCATTATTAAAGTTCTAAAAACCACTACTGATATAAAGCAATTAACTTACCTGCCACTAATGTTCAATCGTTTTGTTTAATTGTACCATCATTCTTTGACATAATAAGGTTTTGTTTAATTGTACCATCATTCTTTTGACATAATAAGGGCTGATATGGGAATCAAATCCGACCCATCAACATAAAAACAACAGCGGATAGAGGTCTAAAATCAGGTTTATGAGATACTTCTAGTCAATCGCAATGTAACCTTTACAGGATAAGATGTAATTAAAACTAACCTTGAATAACAGGCTGAAGGCAAAGAAGACCAAGTCTGACTTCTGCGTGGATTGTAAGTGCATAAAACTGCTTGTGAGCTGTCGTTAAACCTATAATGCCAAAAAATTAAATGGTCTCAATAAACAATTTGTACCTTAATTGCTTACTGGTGTCCGTGTGTGCACAAAACATGGGTATCAATACACATGGTCACACCAAAAAGTGGAAAGAATCAACAGCCAACGATTATAAATATTTTTTTAGTTCTAATGATATCAAATTAAATTAATGACTTATTTCTTTAAAAAGAAGTGATAATAATCTGAAGTCAATACTTTTCAGATTCTTATGTCATATAAACTAATGATATACTCAATTGACATATTTAACAATAGGCTATCCCTTTATCAAAGAGTAAATTTTAGAATATAAAGGACTATACAAATCAGAACAATTAGTAAAGATATTTGCCTCAGTTGAGTAGATATATATCTTTTATATGGATTTATAACACTTTTGACGATACATAACCACAGTCGGAGAGTTATGATTTTTATGTAAAAACTTTCAAAAAGAGAGCTATAAAGTAAATATCAAATGTTTGTTCACCCAGCCTTTGGCAGAAAGGAACCAAGGCCATAGAACCTTTCTTTGTGCCATCAGTCAAAATATCCATTATTTGTAGAAAACTCCATGTTCCGTGATGAGCAAAAGAGCCATAAGGTTGTTTATTCGAAGAAAACTAAAAAAACAAAACATACATAACCCTTTCAATTCTTATGGGTTAATAAACAACACCACCCAAAAAAATGTCTAATACTAGTTGGGCTAGGAGCGCGCGATGCGCGCAGCTGTGGCTGCTTAAGTTTTCTAATCCGATGTAACCTTAAACGAACGCGTAATGTTATTGTTTATTCGTTTTTGAGCATCCATAATGAAGCAATTCATGTGACAACGCTTGACATAATTATTCTAAAAGAATCCCCTGCAATAAGTTCATTTACAATGTCAACACTTCGTCCTTTCGCAGCCATATGAAGTACAGCCTGTCCCTTTTTATCAGCTCTAGTGGCGATCACCCATTTTCAGAATCTGTTAAACACGTAACCGAAAAGACCATCAATTTTCAAATCCATCAAAAAAAATAATTGTCTTTCAAACAATATATACAACCACTAAATGGATCACAAAACACGTATCCGAATGAAGATTTTGCAAATGGCTAGACTATACTCACAAAATATGCCTCAGTTCGCCTAGCCTCGTTTACACACGTAACATACATAGCGGATATGTTACATTAATTTTATAGTAAACTAAAACAAAACATAAATATAAAGATGATGAAAAATACCATATTTGGTGATGACATGCTAGATCAAATTATAAGAATCACGTGAACTAACCTTGAAGTAATTTTTAGGTGGTAGTGTGAAGCTGCGGTATGTTGCTACTACATGGATGCTGCAATAATTTTATCACCTGAAAAAAAAGGAATAATAAATTATAATTAGATATGGAACACTTTTTTGATTTACCAATTTACATATTTGTAGCCTTAGCCCTGCCTTAGCCACGCTCTTAACTTCTACATTTGGGTATTGCCGTATTGATTATCAATTGCATCAAAACACCTAAAATGTCTAAAAAGAAAATCTAGAAGGTTGCTATGTGACTTTGGCAGCCACTGACTTCGACATGTATGGAACTGTATAAAAGAACATTTATCCAAAACAAAATAACTTTGTATGCATCTGTAAACAAAAACATCTACCCAATATAAAATAACAAAAAGACCACTCAAAATTTCAAATTAATATTAGTTACCTCAAATATAAAGCATTCAAAATGAAGTCCGTTAATACATGCTATATGACACACATTTAGTACAATTAGCCGTAAAAACAATATGAGTTGGGACAAAAATGAGTGATAAACAGTAAAAACCACTAAACCTCTAACATCTACACAAAATAAAATGACAGAAAGACCAACTGCATACAACAAATTAGTAAAAATAAAGTTTGATGTAAAAACCTGCTAATGGAGTTTCTTAAGCTGGATTACACTTCAGCTCAGCAACAATAACCTTAGCAACAGGAATCCCAACTGCATACAACATCAGATACGTTTAATCAAAAGAAACCTAAACCAAAATAACAATTAGGATGAAGCATACCCAGAAGCATTTGGTTGTAACCGGCATGCCTTACCACCATAAAACACCCATACCGTCGCTGCATAAAACAGAGCCATCTAAGATTTGTATGAGAGTAAAAGAAACAAATCAAGCATATCGAAAGAAAAACGACGACAAATTTTGAGTCTTCTTACAACACAATTATAAGAAGTATAATTTTAACTACAAACATTTTAAATTGAAGAAACCCAGCTAACTAAAAATATTAAAGAACCAACATAAGAACATCTAATGTAGAAAGACAATCCCAAATTAAGAACAACAATACCAAAAAAGGTACCTATATACATACTTAGCACAAATAATTTTCAATCAAAGACATATTTACTCACCAAAATAAACCCTAATTTTTTTTTTTGAACTCAAGGAATAGAATTGATCAACAAATAAGAATAACACAACAAAAACAAATTAACCCTAATTGTCCCTAAATTTGAAACAGAAACACACTTTAACACACAAATAAACCATAATAATCATTAAAAATTAAACATTCAGTTCATCAACATTAAGAAAGAAAAAGTGCCAAATTAGGGCAAGAAAACCCAGTAAGAAGAAAGGGGAGCGAATAGCATACATTAAAGCCAACGAAGATGGCAAATTTAGGGTCCGACAAAACCATGTCGGAACCAATTTCTGCACCAACAAAAAGAACGACCGGTGGATTAGATGAGACAGAAGAGTATTGCGATAGAAAAGATCAAACCTGTGATCGTGTCGCTGTCCGTCGCCGTCTCGAATGAGTCGATGCGTTGCGTTAAAATCAATCTCTTAGTAGGTACTTAAAAAAGAAGACCACACCTCACGTCAGCACATTTCTCTCACGATCGAAGGTTGGAAATCCACCCACCGAATCGACTTGGCTTGTGTTCGCGACGGCATAGAGACGGAGAAGGATGCGTCGGCGAACGTATTGTGTCCGGGATGAGTTCTTATTGTTTGTAACAGGTCTCTAATTTGGTGATGAGGGGAGATATGGAGGAGCAGGCAGCATGGGGTTTCTTTGACTTTTTCTATTCTAGCAGCTAATTGGGATGGTGGCGTGAATGAACACTCATAAAGGAAAAGATAAGGCTGTTGTACATTGTGTTGTAGTGGTGGTAAATTTTTCAATTTACTATTCATCTATTACTATTCATCTAAGTTTAAATTTGTTATATAGGGTAATTACAATTACAATTAACAATTTTCATAAAATTAGTTGGTTTAACCACACAAACCATAACAGAAGTTTAGCAAGGGATGAAATTTATGGTACCTACAAGTGGTATCATTTTGGAGCAGATATCAAACGATTAACAAACCCCACAAAATGAACAACTCTATTTCAATTAATACCTGGAGATCGAAACAAAGAATATAAAAAAAACAACTAATCCAGACCAGTACCTGCAGATCAAGACATATTAAAAGACTGATTCCATCCAAATGTCTGCAATAGCAAGCCACACATGTTATAACAGAAAGAAACTCATAAGGCCCCATGAATAGCAAGCCCTGTAAACGTGGCTCAGATCTGGGTTCTCAAACCCTAAACTAAATCATCATAGCCATGGGGGTTAAACCCTAATGTTCATATCATCATATATTATCTACCAACATAGCTTCTTTACAAACATTTAAGGTTCATTAGGCTTAAATTAGGGTTGTTGAAACCCTAAATTCATATCATAGCCGAATCCTTGCCAACATAGCTTCTTTACAAACATTTGAGGTTCATTAGGCTCAGATTAGGGTTGTTGAAACCCTAAATTCATATCATCGCCGAATCAATACTAACATAGCTTTGATCAGATTCACATTTGAGTTTCATTAGGCTCAAATTAGGGTTGTTGAAACCAAATCAGTACTAACATAGCCTTTATCATATTCAAAGAGACAAAGAACTAACTGGAAAAACCCTTAATTGATGGCTCAAACCCTAAAGGTTCATATCATCGCCACAATAATTCATATGAAAACCCAAGCAGATCTGGAAAAACCCAAATATATTCATCGTTTGAAAACCCAAGCAGATCTGGAAGTACAATAACCCAAAATAGATTACCATAACAAACATCAGATCTCAAACATATACAATCTCTACCATACCTGAATTCCGATGCATCAGAAGCATATTGTAGATTTACAGATCTGAAACACAGATCTATAGAGTTCAGCCAACGATAACCCTTCATCTGAAACGTCCTCATAAGGCAAACGAAACCGTCGTGAGCGGCGTCGCCGCATCAACGTTTCCTTGGAAACGGAGCAACAACGCAACACCCTACAACGACTCGTCGTGGCAAATCGGAGAGTAGAAAAAGAAACTGACAGACGAAATTAGGGATTTACCCTGTGTTTCAGGCGATGGCAGTGGTGATGGTAGCCGGAGATCGCGGTGTGAGCACATCAGAAAAAGATGGCGGTGGTGATGGTAGCCGGCGAGCACTCTTGCGGACCTCCATCCGATGGATCTGCGAGAGAGTGGCCGGTGATCGAAATCTTAGAGAGAGAAAAGAAAAAGATCGTGGAGTTGAGAGAGATAAAGAGATTGATTGTGTTTTTGGTGAAGAACCACAGCCCCACAGCCACACATTCTAGCGGATAAGATATCAAAAGTCCACACGCATCGCAAACTTGTAACCGGTGCTTGCTCACTTGTAAACTGTGCTTTAAGGTTGTAAGTTATGCACTATGAGTTGTAACAAAAGTTGTGTTTTGTTTATATAGGATAATATGAA
>JBCNJP010000016.1:1641756-1668413 GCA_039602395.1 Deinandra increscens subsp. villosa
CCATCATACATCTTTGAAAGACATTTGAAGTCAAAAAGATTTTGAGATTGATTTCCCGATTATCAATCTAGATCGGTAGCCAACCAGGATCCAGAAGTGGTTAGATTCGTCTCATTTGAATTCAATTAAGTTTTTAGGTTAAAGTTAGTTAATTTGTTAGTTAAATCACTCAATCAACCAAAACAGCCAAGTGGCAACCTTAGTTAATTTTAGGTAATCAGTAAATTTAGTTAACTTAGTTAATCGACTAGTCAATTTCCACATATTCCCTTGGTTCGATAACCCTAACTTACCACTACTACAAATCAATCTAGTTGGGGATTTGAAACGGCCTGACAAACCGTTATCAAATTGGCGTCGTTGCCGGGGAAATCAAATTTGACTTCATAGTGGCTAGTCATTTTAAGCCAATCGTTGTACCGAGTGCATCTGCGGTAGTCACACCAATCGGAGCAAACAGACGAGCTTTTGAGGTTCGACCTCAATACTTGAGTCATCTACCAGAATTCTACGGGAAAAGAACCGAAGAACCATATCATCACATTCATAGCTTCGAGTCCACATGCATACCTATTGGAGCAACGGGGTTCACACAGGACGAGGTCAAGCTAATGCTTTTCCCGTATACCCTCAAAGATCGAGCAAGGAGATGGTTCGAGAGTCTAACTCCCAGTAGCATCTATACTTGGGTGCAATTGCAAGAAGTGTTCCTTGAAGAATACTTTCCGATGAGCAAAACCAGTGAGGTCAAAGAAGAGATCCGGTCCTTCCAGCAGCACACCGGGGAACCATTTCATGAGGCGTTCACTCGGTTCAAAGACTTGTTGCGCAAGTGCCCACATCATCGAATCGACACTTGGGATCTCATCAAGGCATTTTATGATGGTCTCCTCCCAGAAGACATCAGAGATCTGAACTCCATCAGCAATGGGACATTCCTAACCAATACGGAAGAGGTAGATTGGGGGCACATGGAGAGGTTGAGTGCCACATCAAAAAGGCTTGCTCAGAATGGGAGAAGATCGCGATCCGCAGCGGTCAAATCGGTTGATTATGAGGCAGAGGAACGCATTGAGAAGCTTCGTCAGCAAACGCTTCTGTTGGAGAAGCAGGTGGCCCAAATGAAGTTGGGGGGTGCATCAGAAGAGGTGAAGGCTAGTGCACAATTTCCGGTGTGCACGGGTTGTGGCAAATTAGGCCACTCGATGGATGCATGTTCCACCATGGTTCAGCAAAGCGAAGATGTCAATTATGTCCAGGGAGCAATGAATTCCAACACTTACCATCCCAACCTTCGCAACCACCCGAATTTCAGGTATGGCAATGCTAATAATCAGTTAAATCCTAACTTTCAAACTTCTAATGTGCAGGGTGGAGCTTCAACACAATATCAAGGTCGAGCATCCGGTTACAACCAAGGGGGCTATCAACGGAACACCTACACTCAAGGTGGAAATCCTCCCCAAGGAAGCTACCAACAAGCTCAACCGACACCGGAAGATGGGATGCAAGCGCAATTTGCCGCCTTAATGGAGAAAATGAATTCACTCGCAGATGGTCAAAAGCAGATAGTCGATGAGCAAAGACAGTTAGCCGCCAGCCACAGACAGTTGACCGACAAAGTTCAGGGATTTGATCGGAGGTTTGAGCTCCAAGACAAAACAATGGGAGCATTTCAGAAACAGTTGGGGCAGTTGGCTGCGGAGTCATCAAGGCGAGATCCAGGAAAGATACCTAGTGACACCACCATAAACCCACAACATCAGCAAGGTCAGTCTTCTAGTTCCAAGAACACGCGACACGTGCCAATCAACAAGATCACTACTTTACGCTCAGGTAAGTCCGTGGATAATAAGGTAGGGGCACCTCCACCACAAGTTGATGGGGTGGTGGAGGATTGGGTAAGTGATGATGAAAGTGAGCCGGAAACCGACCAAACTAACCCAAAGCCAGTTGCAACCGAGTCTAGTAACCCTAGGACACCAAAAAAGGTAACCTTTAATGAATCTGGTAATAGGGTGATAGATAATGAAGTGGTTAGATTCGTCTCATTTGAATTCAATTAAGTTTTTAGGTTAAAGTTAGTTAATTTGTTAGTTAAATCACTCAATCAACCAAAACAGCCAAGTGGCAACCTTAGTTAATTTTAGGTAATCAGTAAATTTAGTTAACTTAGTTAATCGACTAGTCAATTTCCACATATTCCCTTGGTTCGATAACCCTAACTTACCACTACTACAAATCAATCTAGTTGGGGATTTGAAACGGCCTGACAAACCGTTATCAAATTGGCGCCGTTGCCGGGGAATTAGTGCGCTTTTTGATTTGTTGATTTTTGTTTAATTTGCAATTTTTGTTTCATTTTTCAAAAAATTCAAAAAACCCAAAAATAGTGTTTTTATCCATCTAATTACTTTCTGCAAAAAAAAAAAAAAAAAAAGAAAATTTAATTTTTGCCGAAATTCAATTTTTGGGCGGTACGCCTGGAATTGCTCATTCCTGGGCGGTACGCCTTGGTCAATTTTTCACAGAAAGTTTCCAAAATTTTGACCATCCAAGTTTCGATTTTTCTTGTTCTATTGCATTATTTACACCCCCTGGAACAGTGCTACGTAATTGGTTTGCTCTTTTGTGACCAATTTTGCAGGTTTTAGGTGATTGTGCATGCATACGCGGCATTCCCGCAAGACCTCTCCGTTGATATACAATCCAGAGATTGAGAGGACAGCTCGGCAGAACCGAGCAGAACAAAGAAACAGAAGAGAGATGGAGGGCCAGAATCCAATTCCCAACCAACCACAAAACCAAAACCGAAACCAAGATCAGAACCCAAATCCCAACCAAAACCCAAACCCAAATGAGAACCTCAATCAAAATCCCAACCAACCACAGAACCAAGGCCAGAATGAACCAGAAAACCCTGCCATGCCACAAAACATTCCTCCGGGTCATATTCCACCATTTCGGGTGCACGGGCACAATTCTTTACCATCCCTTTCCCCTAAATCTTCATACCATGAGGAGGACGGTTACCACTACCAGGCTAGACAGCCAAGTCCACCTCGCCAACAACAACCACCCTTATTCCGCCGAGCCCCACCACAAAACCACTTTCGACAAAATCCCGTGTATGAGGAGCAGTGGGGGCATGATTGGTATGACCCAAATGAAGATGAAGATGGATATGGGTATAGAGATGAACCACAACATGAGCTACCACGAAATCGGGCACGAGCTCCACAGGCTAATGTTGCCCCACAAGGAAGAAGAGCTTCCCCCCAAGAGGAGTTCCACAATTCAACCATGGGGGAGCTCGTCTTCAAATGGAAGGAGGAGTCCCACGAGTGGTAGAAAATCCGCCGGTTCAGGGAGTGGCTAGTCACTTTAAGCCAATCGTTGTACCGAGTGCATCTGCGGTAGTCACACCAATCGGAGCAAACAGACAAGCTTTTGAGGTTCGACCTCAATACTTGAGTCATCTACCAGAATTCTACGGGAAAAGAACCGAAGAACCATATCATCACATTCATAGCTTCGAGTCCACATGCATACCTATTGGAGCAACGGGGTTCACACAGGACGAGGTCAAGCTAATGCTTTTCCCGTATACCCTCAAAGATCGAGCAAGGAGATGGTTCGAGAGTCTAACTCCCAGTAGCATCTATACTTGGGTGCAATTGCAAGAAGTGTTCCTTGAAGAATACTTTCCGATGAGCAAAACCAGTGAGGTCAAAGAAGAGATCCGGTCCTTCCAGCAGCACACCGGGGAACCATTTCATGAGGCGTTCACTCGGTTCAAAGACTTGTTGCGCAAGTGCCCACGTCATCGAATCGACACTTGGGATCTCATCAAGGCATTTTATGATGGTCTCCTCCCAGAAGACATCAGAGATCTGAACTCCATCAGCAATGGGACATTCCTAACCAATACGGAAGAGGTAGATTGGGGGCACATGGAGAGGTTGAGTGCCACATCAAAAAGGCTTGCTCAGAATGGGAGAAGATCGCGATCCGCAGCGGTCAAATCGGTTGATTATGAGGCAGAGGAACGCATTGAGAAGCTTCGTCAGCAAACGCTTCTGTTGGAGAAGCAGGTGGCCCAAATGAAGTTGGGGGGGTGCATCAGAAGAGGTGAAGGCTAGTGCACAATTTCCGGTGTGCACGGGTTGTGGCGAATTAGGCCACTCGGTGGATGCATGTTCCACCATGGTTCAGCAAAGCGAAGATGTCAATTATGTCCAGGGAGCAATGAATTCCAACACTTACCATCCCAACCTTCGCAACCACCCGAATTTCAGGTATGGCAATGCTAATAATCAGTTAAATCCTAACTTTCAAACTTCTAATGTGCAGGGTGGAGCTTCAACACAATATCAAGGCCGAGCATCCGGTTACAACCAAGGGGGCTATCAACGGAACACCTACACTCAAGGTGGAAATCCTCCCCAAGGAAGCTACCAACAAGCTCAACCGACACCGGAAGATGGGATGCAAGCGCAATTTGCCGCCTTAATGTAGAAAATGAATTCACTCGCAGATGGTCAAAAGCAGATAGTCGATGAGCAAAGACAGTTAGCCGCCAGCCACAGACAGTTGACCGACAAAGTTCAGGGATTTGATCGGAGGTTTGAGCTCCAAGACAAAACAATGGGAGCATTTCAGAAACAGTTGGGGCAGTTGGCTGCGGAGTCATCAAGGCGAGATCCAGGAAAGCTACCTAGTGACACCACCATAAACCCACAACATCAGCAAGGTCAGTCTTCTAGTTCCAAGAACACGCGACACGTGCCAATCAACAAGATCACCACTTTACGCTCAGGTAAGTCCGTGGATAATAAGGTAGGGGCACCTCCACCACAAGTTGATGGGGTGGTGGAGGATTGGGTAAGTGATGATGAAAGTGAGCCGGAAACCGACCAAACTAACCCAAAGTCAGTTGCAACCGAGTCTAGTAACCCTAGGACACCAAAAAAGGTAACCTTTAATGAATCTGGTAATAGGGTGATAGATAATGAAGTGGTTAGATTCGTCTCATTTGAATTCAATTAAGTTTTTAGGTTAAAGTTAGTTAATTTGTTAGTTAAATCACTCAATCAACCAAAACAGCCAAGTGGCAACCTTAGTTAATTTTAGGTAATCAGTAAATTTAGTTAACTTAGTTAATCGACTAGTCAATTTCCACATATTCCCTTGGTTCGATAACCCTAACTTACCACTACTACAAATCAATCTAGTTGGGGATTTGAAACGGCCTGACAAACCGTTATCAAATTGGCGCCGTTGCCAATTTGATAACGGTTTGTCAGGCCGTTTCAAATCCCCAACTAGATTGATTTGTAGTAGTGGTAAGTTAGGGTTATCGAACCAAGGGAATATGTGGAAATTGACTAGTCGATTAACTAAGTTAACTAAATTTACTGATTACCTAAAATTAACTAAGGTTGCCACTTGGCTGTTTTGGTTGATTGAGTGATTTAACTAACAAATTAACTAACTTTAACCTAAAAACTTAATTGAATTCAAATGAGACGAATCTAAGCACTTCTGGATCCTGGTTGGCTACCGATCTAGAAAAACCTAATTCCTTAACCGTGACACATAGACATGCCCCCCAATTGCTTCCTTGACCTAATAATCTAGTTTCCTAATGGGCTGATTAGTCCTGCCGCAAGAAAGTGCTAGATCAATAAACAGTGGACCACTAAAACCCTAGATTACTAGTTAATTTTAACAATTCCGCATGTAGGTATTCAACGGTAGCAAGTATTCCGGAATAACTAGTTAAGAAATAGGTTAATCATAGAACGAATCCACCAACCAATCACCAAAAGCGGTTAGTGGTGGATTAGCCGGACATGGCTAATGAAACAAACATGATTTTATTGAAAGATTGCATTAAACTAACGTACCGAATGATTCAAATCTCTCAAAAAGCTCCAAAGCAAGGTGAAATTCGCAAACCCTAAGCCTCTGGTCGCACAATGAAGATGAATGAATGACAAAAACTTAAAGAACAAGTTTAAATAGAAAACCCTAAAAATTTCCCCTGTCGACCGATTCGGGGCGTACCGCCCCAAGATGGGGAATTCTGGGCGTACCGCCCGGATTGCAAATCTTCGGCCGCTCTCTAAACTTTAGGGCGTACCGCCCTGATTTCTTCTCTTCTGGGCGTACCGCCCTGATTTGAATCTCAGGAACTTTCTTCAATTTTCTTCTAAGTGTTCACTCGTTCCTGGTTTTTCTCGAACTTTGTACCGACAGCTTCCAGCTTCTCTCGTAACTGCTTCAATTTAACTCATTAAGCATCCGGTACCTCAAAACATAAAACCCGTGAAAATGCAACATAATCCAACCATTATTGTTATTAAATAAGACAATATAAACATAATAATGACGACACATTGGACTAACATCACATCCCCACACTTGACTTTTTCCGTCTCGGAAAAACTGCCATGGAATCATAATCGGGAAATCAATCTCAAACTCCCCAACTAGATTGATTTGTAGTAGTGGTAAGTTAGGGTTATCGAACCAAGGGAATATGTGGAAATTGACTAGTCGATTAACTAAGTTAACTAAATTTACTGATTACCTAAAATTAACTAAGGTTGCCACTTGGCTGTTTTGGTTGATTGAGTGATTTAACTAACAAATTAACTAACTTTAACCTAAAAACTTAATTGAATTCAAATGAGACGAATCTAAGCACTTCTGGATCCTGGTTGGCTACCGATCTAGAAAAACCTAATTCCTTAACCGTGACACATAGACATGCCCCCCAATTGCTTCCTTGACCTAATAATCTAGTTTCCTAATGGGCTGATTAGTCCTGCCGCAAGAAAGTGCTAGATCAATAAACAGTGGACCACTAAAACCCTAGATTACTAGTTAATTTTAACAATTCCGCATGTAGGTATTCAACGGTAGCAAGTATTCCGGAATAACTAGTTAAGAAATAGGTTAATCATAGAACGAATCCACCAACCAATCACCAAAAGCGGTTAGTGGTGGATTAGCCGGACATGGCTAATGAAACAAACATGATTTTATTGAAAGATTGCATTAAACTAACGTACCGAATGGTTCAAATCTCTCAAAAAGCTCCAAAGCAAGGTGAAATTCGCAAACCCTAAGCCTCTGGTCGCACAATGAAGATGAATGAATGACAAAAACTTAAAGAACAAGTTTAAATAGAAAACCCTAAAAATTTCCCCTGTCGACCGATTCGGGGCGTACCGCCCCAAGATGGGGAATTCTGGGCGTACCGCCCGGATTGCAAATCTTCGGCCGCTCTCTAAACTTTAGGGCGTACCGCCCTGATTTCTTCTCTTCTGGGCGTACCGCCCTGATTTGAATCTCAGGAACTTTCTTCAATTTTCTTCTAAGTCTACACTCGTTCCTGGTTTTTCTCGAACTTTGTACCGACAGCTTCCAGCTTCTCTCGTAACTGCTTCAATTTAACTCATTAAGCATCCGGTACCTCAAAACATAAAACCCGTGAAAATGCAACATAATCCAACCATTATTGTTATTAAATAAGACAATATAAACATAATAATGACGACACATTGGACTAACATCACCCGGTAGTTTCGCTGGTAACCAATAGTGATCAATTTTACATTCTAAGCAAGATAAGCACGATTCATGAATTGTCACGCTATTCACAATACTAAATCATGTATTTAAATCACGTTGCACATAATGACAATAAACAATTAAACACATAACACATATGGGCGGGTTCGGTGATCAACCAAAGGTCGTGGACGTATTCGGCCTAGTTAAGCATTAGTTACTAAGTTAACGCTTATAACGTAACTAACGGAGATTGTCTAACGGAAGTTAACCTTGGAATTCTCGGATGTCACAATGAATCATATAAAGGCTCCCCATTTTCTGCTGAAATGTGCGTATAGCAGTACGCAACTCACTTGTCTTCTCTCTTGGGAAGTACTTAGACAAGAATATTTGTTGCATCTCTTGCCATGTTCTGATGCTTGCAGATGGTAAGGAGTTAAACCATTGCTTAGCCCGGTCCTTTAATGAAAAACTGAACACTTGCAGCTTGACTTCATCCAGTGTAAAGCCTTGACCTTCCATGGTGCTACATATAGTATTAAACTATGTAAGGTGTTCATAGGGCTCTTCAATGGCTCCTCCTCTGAAGGTAGGAATGGATGCAAAGTAGGCTGGTCTAACTTCAAATGATCGACCATTTCGATGAGGGGTAACAATGGGAGACGGGTTCTCCATGACTACTGGCCTGAAGTGAATATCAACCCCTCTAACGGCTGGTACTTGTGCATTATAGTACCCACCACCATAATTGTTGAGTGGCGGTTGAATAGCTCCATACCCTCCTTGACCATATTGTTACTGTGGTGGTGGGTATTGAGGGTATTGTGGTGGTTGATAAGGAGGATATTGTGGTCGAACATGTTGAAAACCTTGTTGATAGCCATAGTGGTATCCTTGTGGCCTACCACCATAACCCTCTCGAACATTTTGTTGAACTTGATTCTGGAATCCCTGTGGACCAAAATCATCATGATTCCGAACACTGCCATCAGCTGTAATCGGCTGATCACTATAGTGGCTATCATTATCGGAATGATTTCCGTTTAACCCATCTTCAAACGGTTGTGCATTAAAAAACTGAGGTATATTGAACGGAGGTTGTTGAAGTGGTGGTTGCTGATTAACATCACCTTGGTTAACCGGGGCTGCATTGTTTTGGTTTTGATTATCTTGCACCCCCTGATTATTAAGCCCTTGGAAAAGATCATCTTGATGAACCTGGTTTTCCATTGCAACTGATTGTGCTTGGGATGAACTTACTAACCCTGCACGATGTAAAACACGGTTTTGTCTTGTAGTCTTCTCAATTTCTGGGTCATACAAAAGTGGTGAATTGTTATTCGAGAAACGAGTACGCATACAGTACCTGTCACCTGCACACTTAAGCACACCACGTATAGCACGAAATAGAAGAGACTAGCAATATAAAACACTTGAACAATCGATAACAAAAATCAATTAAACTACACCAAGCACACAATCTCCCCGGCAACGGCGCCAAAATTTGATCGGGGCCGAAGGTACCGATCAAAGATAGAAGAATTTATGTATCCTATTCACCTTAAACTAGTTAGGGAAAGTAGGGTGTCGAACCACAAAGAGTTTGTTGTCAGTGTTAAAGTGCAATTGATTATGAAACGAGAATTGATTAACAAACTAAAAATTATAAAAGTTGTTGATTGATTGGTTTTTTTTTAGAAACTAAGACTTACATAAACGGTTAATTTAGATTGTAAACAATGGTTGGAAAGACTACCACCCCTAGAACTCAGGTTCCTTGCAAAATACTTGATTGGGATTAACACTTATGTTGAAAGACTACATAGACATAATCATAGTTGATTCAAATGTTAAGGATAGGAGCAACACTCTATCCGACCGTGTTAACAAGGTGGGAAGATTCAACCACCAAGAACACAAGCTAGGAAGCTATTTATCTCCTACCTCCTAATTGCAACGAGACAAAATCAAGCTACAAGAAATCAGTCATTGACGCTCTTAACAAATGAAGCAACCACATACAATAATCGAAACTCAAACAAAAGATTGAACTAGAACTAGAGTATGTTCAATACAAGAGAAATCCCTAAAAAGTGCTTACACAAGAAGCCTTACATCTAGGGTTGATAGAGAAGAGATTAGCCTTGCATCTTGAAGAAATCCATCCTTGAATCTTGCTTCAATGTGAAAAAGTAGAGGAATATCATGATTTGGATGGTGAAAAACGAGCCAAAAGTCGCCCCAAATCGCCCCCCTTTCGTCTGCCAAGTCGCTCCGTTCTAAACCCTAACGTCTAGCTGTTTAAAGGAGTAAATTCGGAGTCCTCCGCGTCCCCGGCGTTCGGAACTCCAGTCTGGGCGTTTGGAACTCCAGTGCAATTTTCTGGAACGCTGTAACAGAGTTTGGAACGCCCCAAACTGAACTGTGAACGCTGGTAACCGTTTCTGAAGTAACACTGGAGTTTGGAACTCCCAAATGGGAGTTTGGAACGCCCACACAATAAAAATCATATTTTTCTCCGTTTCCTTAAGTCCTTCGGTCTCAAGCTCACGCACATGCTTCCCGGCTATATCCAAAACATCTTAATCTTCAGTTTTAGCATCCTTAATACTCCAAACCTGCAATCACAACATAAATCAAAGTAATGGGGTTCCAAGAGAATATCATAACTAAAAACGAATAATTAGCTACAATAAACACGTGTAAATAACAAACCCATCAATTATGTATAACTTGCGTGATTATAGGACATGGATATGCTTTTACAACATATTTAGTGGCAAAATGGTGACAATTGCCCTTTCGACACCATTCATATTTTGGTGGCAAAATGGTGTCAATTGCCCTTTTGACACCATTTTGCTACAAAAAACAAGGTGGCAAGATCTTGCGTGATTATCAAGCGTACGCGGACAATATTACCCTCCTTCGCACACTTCGCACGGAAAGTCTCCTTTGTACAATAATTTTCCCATATATATATATATATATATATATATATATATATATATATATATATAGGGAAAGAGTATTTTGGAACCCACGTTGAGTTGAGGAAACTTTGGAACCTCGTCAAAAACGAGGTTAAAAAACGTTTTTTTTTCTAAATTTTTTTATGGTGGTTCTTTAGGTTATAAACTACTCGTATATGAAAAAAAATCAAAAAACCGCCTAGTAGATTTTTTTTAAAAAAATCTCAAAAAAGATTGGTTACATATGTAACTTTCATGTGTAAACGCATATATATATAGTTTACACATGAAAGTTACATATGTAACAACTTTTTTTTTGAGATTTTTTTTAAAAAAATCTACTAGGCGGTTTTTTGATTTTTTTTCATATACGAGTAGTTTATAACCTAAAGAACCACCATAAAAAAATTTAGAAAAAAAAACGTTTTTTTAACCTCGTTTTTTACGAGGTTCCAAAGTTTCCTCAACTTAACGTGGGTTCCAAATTACCCCAACCCTATATATATATATATATATATATATATATATATATAGGGTTAGGATCCTGTGAAAACAAATCTTTTTGTGAAAACTGCGAAAACACATATTAAAACTCACGTAACTTTTTCATACGTTAACGATTTTTCATAAAATTTACGCCAAAAGTCTTAAAATTACGTTATCTTTAAATTCGGAGCAAAATATTAAAAAAAAACTGAACGTTTTTTTTCCCGTGTGATGCACATGTGCATCATATAATTAAAAAAAGTTATAAAAGGCTATTTTTTTCTTTAAATCTAAAGATAACACAACTATAAGATTTAGGGTGCAATTTCTTTTTAAACTATTAATGTATATCACATGTATGAGCGTTTTTTTTGGTATGATGCACATGTGCATCATTCAATAAAAACGTAAAAAAATGATGAAAATATATGACATATGGTGCGACTAAGAAAAAAAAATATCAACTCATACTAAAAGTATGAGTTTTTTTTGTGATGCACATGTGCACCACACAAAAAAATATTTAAAAAAATAAAAAAAAAGCGTTAACTTTTTTATAACTTTTATAGGATTAAAGATAATATAATTTTAAGACTTTTGGTGCAAATTTTTAAAAAAATATATTAACGTATGAAAAAGTTATGTAGGTTTTAAGATTTGTTTACGCAGTTCTCACAAAAAAGGGTGTTTTCGCAGGATCCTTCCCCTATATATATATATATATATATATATATATATATATATATATATATATATATATATATACAAATATATATAAAAATATATATTTATTTCTTATTCGAATTATTCGAATCATATTTGGAAAATCAAATTCGAATTCGATTTGAATTTGACTTAATTAATCGAATCGAATTAGGATTCGATTCGAATAAATCGAATAAGGAATTCAAATTTCTTATTCGAATTAGAATGGAGCCGAAATTCAAATTATTCTAACCGGATTTGAATAATGAACACCCCTAGGGTGTGGTATATATAGATTTAAAAAAAAATTTAATAAATGCTCAACGGTCCACTCATCAAGGGTCAAATACCAACGTTCGACCTCGGCTTCCTTCTGCTTTCGAAAGCCAATCAACTAAATAATTAAAGCCGATATCACGTAACCGAGGCGGTGGGTGTGGAAACCGCGGGAAGCCGTGCAACTTCCTTCGAAACTGAAGGACGAAGTCGGAGGTATACCCTCATCCTTAGGGATTTTACACACACACATAGACACATACATACACACATACACACGAGTTTTTGACCCGTCCGCGTGTTGCGACGAGCAACTAGTTCACAATCTAGTTTATGATACGCGTAACATTCTGTAAAAACCTTACAATTGACAGAAAGCAACGCAACAACCAGTTTATAATATGAGTAACATTATCTGAACACATTATACATGACAAAAGTAGTCGAACTCAATATACGTGACACAAAGTAAAAGAACAAAATCTCACAAATAGAAAAGGAAAAGAAAGAATGGATAAGCAACTAACTATTCCAGGTCTCTGAACAGAGCATTTTAGATTCTTTTTCAGTAACAAAATACAAAGATTATTGCAAGAACACATTAAAAAAAATAGATGCTCTCATGGACTTAAAAGAATATACTAAATAGTACTAACAAGATGCATACCAACTCGCGCGTTACGGCGGGTTACATCTTAATTGTTATTTTTTTTAAGTGACTTGATAGCTTGTCATTTGTAGCTGAAATAATACCAACACTCACATTCATATTAAGGACAATTCAGCAATGAAAAATTGTAATTGTAAGTGCTAATACATAGACGAACACATATTTAAGAAGAAAAAATTAGCTTAAAAAACCGCCTTGAGTGAGGATCAAAACTGGTACCTCCTCCTTGATGGCGGGCTGCTCAAGGACAACCCAGACTCGGGCCCGGATCGGTTTTGGGTTGCCTCCACCCAATCGGCCCATTAGGGTTATTTTTAATTATGTTTTGTTTCTTGTCCTACAAGTGTTCTATTCCTATTTAAACTCTTAATTATTGTCTTTTGAACTTGGTTAAGATTTTGATTAATAAAAGTTATCTTTTGGAGGTTATTCCAATTGTTCTAGGGCCGGCTTTTGGCACTAGGGTTCTTGTTCTTGACATAGTTCAAGGTTTTATCCAGGTTTCTAGCACCGGGTTTTGGGGCTAGGTTTTCAATCCTTGACATAGATCAAGGTTTGCTATCCGCTACGCTATCAAGTGGCATCAGAGCCATGGATCGGAGGAACCACCGTGATCATCGACGTAGATTCGCCGCCGGAGGCAACGACGACTATCACCGTGACCCCCGAGATGTAGAGGAAATCAAGTTATTGCAACAACGAGTTCGTGAACTAGAGTTGCCTTCGTTCTATGAAGGCGGACCCATATATGATGAAGACGGACTTGAACCAGACGTGGAAGAATGTTTATTGATCCAAACGCTTTTGGGTTGGGTTACTCTTCATTCGCCCGCATCTGCGCAAGCTGCGCCACCCGCGTCATCTATTTTCCCGTCTGCACATTCCGCTCCCACGCCGTACGTGCCCGCTATTGTAGCAACTAATGTCCCGCCCGCGTACAATCTTGCGCCGAAAGGTAATGAATTATTCGTCATGGGAGATTTGAATAATTTTTTGATGCAAGTAAATTCTATGTGCTTGGAGTTTGCGATAAAATTAGTGACGTCAGATGTAAGATTTATGGGTAAAATTTGTGGCACTATCAGATATAATTTTACTAAATCAATTGAAGCACAACAAGTTTTGGTTGACTCCATTTTGGTTGGCCGTGATTTTTTACCTTCATCTCATAAGGAATTGAGATTGAATTGGGATCCAAGAAAAAATACGAGTAGCTCATTTAAATATTTTGGGATGATCATCAAATTTGGGTTACTAAAATTGATGCACATACTAAAACTGATGCATATACTAAAATTGCGATTTTCAAGTCCGAATAATGTTTTTGTGCATGAGGATCAAGTTCTTAATGGTGTGTTGGCTAAACATGGTGTCCGTTCTAAAAATAGTTTTGATTTCTTCGACGTTCTCAAGACTCGAGGGCGAGTCTTTTTCGAAGAGGGGGAGAAGGATGCGGGGAAACCGAACAACCCAATAGACCCAGGACCCGCCAGTCCATATTGTATTTGCTTGAAGCCAACCCGAGCGACATGTGAAGAAAAATATGAAGTGTTGTTCGTGACAATATGGAACAAGAGATTCAAGAATGTTCTGTTCGATCCAGGTGGAGCCAACGGGTTTTGTCGGGCGTTAAAACTCGAGGACGAGTTTTTTGAAGAGGGGGAGAATGATGCAGATCTAGAAAAACCCAACCCGAGCCCGTCCGGAAGTCAGAGGCCCGTTCCCATCGGGTTGAAGATTTTAATATATCTTCATTTTGAATACTTTTATTTAATTATTTGGTTTCCTTATTTTATGTTTTCTTGTTGGTCAAGTTTTATTTGTCTATTTAAAGAACTCCTATGTAATCTTTTTAGATGGTTGATTTGAATGATAATAAAGTATTTTCTTTGGAGGTTTATCCAAGGGGTTTTCTAGAAGCCGGTTTTGGCGTCTAGGGTTTCTAGCACCAGGTTTTGGGCTAGGTTTTCATTCCTTGACATAGATCAAGGGTTTTCTATCCGCTTCCGCTATCATTTTTCATGAACTTTATCATGGCTAAATTGGAGATCTAAATGACTCATATCTAACTTATTGTGTCTTCTTTTTTATATGTCGAGGTTGATAAAGCGCAACAAGAAATTCAATTCATATCTTTCTATGCCATTATCATAAGGTATTTCATCCATCCTACATATTTCAAATACACTTATGTTAATAGAGTTTGTTGTACACTTAGCAATTACTAGCCTAGGTTTATGAATGATATGCATTTTAGTTATTGATTATTTATGTACTATTTACTATTCAATTATTGTTAATATATCCATCATCTATTGACAATTATATAGTTATTACAGAATTATATAGTCAAAACAATACATTATCCCTAACACACTTATCTTTATATCCCATTTTCTTCACTTTTCCTTTTCAAATCAGTTTCATATGGAGACTACTACACGTTGAAAAAGAAAGCAATATGCTTCTGCCGAGTCATCTTCATCACAATTTTCTACTACTTCTACAATACATTATGAAGATTTAGGTGATTGCATCTACGTTTGTGAGTTCTGTAATGCGACGTTTTGGTTTTCAGAAAGGCTACGTTCCTGACCATTAAGTAAACCTCCTAAATATATGCAATGTTGCAGATCCGGTCATGTTAAGTTAAACTTCCCACTAAACCCTCCTGAAGAAATAAAATCTTTGTTCCTAGATCGTCAATTCATGAGAAATATTAGACGATACAATTCAATGTTTTCTATGACATCTTTTGGGGCTAAAGTTGACAAATCCTTTAAACATCGGCAAGGACCATATGTTTTTAAAGTTTCTGGTCAGATTTCCCACAATATTGGTTCCTTATGTCCACTTCCCAATAAGAAACCTAGCTTCCTACAACTCTATATATATGACACTACGAATGAAGTTTCAAATAGGCTCTCCTATTTTTCTTCTGCTAAAAAGAATCCACCATCTCCCGATGTTGTTCAAACTATCAAGCAAATCCTTGATACACATAATTCATTGGTCAAGCTTTTTAGAATCGCTAGAGACATGCGTGAGACAACAAATGCACCTACTTTTTCTATTCGACTATTTGATACACACACAGTACATCCATATGAACTTCCTACAAGTAACACACTCGGAGCAATTGTTCAAGATGATGATCCTAATGCAAAGGAGTTTGATATCATCATTCGTACGAAGGATAATATCCCACAACGTGTTAATATTTTACATCCTTCGTACATGTCACTTCAATATCCATTACTCTTTCCTTTTGGCGAGCAAGGTTGGAACAAAAATTTGAAGTTGACTTTACCTCCAGGAAAATGCGACAAACGTTTGACAATGAACATGTACTATTGCTTCCAAATCCATGATCGCATAAACGCTTACACATTACTTCTTAGAGGAAGTAAATTGTTTCAACAATATTTGGTTGGCGCCTACATTTCTATTGAACGAAATCGTCTTGAATACATCGAATCTAATCAAGAAAGCTTACGAAGCGATTTTTTATCCGGTGTATACGATGCAATTTCGCGAGGTGAAACCGAAGGCCGAAGCATAGGTCAAAGGATTATTTTGCCTTCATCATTCACAGGTGGACCACGATACATGTACAAACATTATCAAGATGATCTTGCCATATGTCGTGTTCACGGAAAACCTCAATACTTTATTACGTTTACTTGCAATGCTGAATGGCCAGAGATTATAAGGAATATAGAACAATTCCCTTTATTATCACCAGAGGACATGCCCCAAATAATTGCCAGAGTCTTTCAAATGAAAGTTGAATCCTTTATCACCTTTTTAAAAGAGTACAAACCATTTGGCGTTGTCGTTGCAGGTTATGAATCTTCTCAAATCATGATTTTTTTTGTTCTTTTCATTTAACTATCCTCCAACTCCATAATTTAATTTCATTGCAGAGTTATACACTATCGAGTTTCAAAAACGAGGTCTTCCACATTGTCATACCCTTCTTTGGGTGACAACTCCTTATAAGATCGAATTACCCTCACAGATAGACAACTACATTAGTGCAGAGATTCCAAATCGAAACATCGACCCTGAACTGTACAAAATTGTCACAGAAACTTTAATACATGGTCCGTGCGGCATCCTAAACAACAAAGCTTCTTGCATGCGCCATGGCTTTTGCTCAAAAAGATTCCCCAAAAAATATGAAAACGAAACTCGATTTGATGACAAAGGATACGTATATTATAAGAGAAGGCAAGAAAGTCCATCATTTGAGAAAAATGGACACTCCATTGATTGCCAATATGTTGTTCCATATAATAGAATGTTATGCTTGCGATTCAAAGCACACATAAATGTTGAGTATTGTGGGTGGAGTATGATGATTAAGTACTTATTCAAGTACATCTCCAAAGGTGCCGATCGAATTAGGTATGCTATTTCGGCTGATCCAATTGGTGCAAACCAATCAAAACATCACAAAAATGAACCTATTAATGAAATTAAAAATTTTGTCGATGGTCGTTTTATATGTCCGCATGAGGCTTCATGGAGAATACTTAATTTCCCTATTCACCATCGGAATCCTGTTGTTCAGTCTCTCGCTGTACATTTAGAGGACAAACAAAATGTTACCTTCTGCGCAACGACATCACTACAAAATGTAGTCAACAATCCCTATTTAAAAAGAACAAGCCTAACTGAGTGGCTAAAAAACAATGCAATAGATCAGTCTGGCAGACATCTTCGATATGTTGATTATCTATCTGAATACAAATGGGACACTAGTGATAAAGTCTGGAGTAGAAGAAAATCAAGAAAAACACCCAGTATTGGTAGACTTATCTATGTGCATCCTAGCAGTGGTGAATGCTTTTATCTACGACTTCTATTGACACATCAATATGGTTGCACATCATTCAAAGATATCCGAACAGTATCAGGAATTCTATTCCGAACATATCGTGCAGCTTGCGAAAACTTAGGATTGCTTGGAGACGATAGAGAATGGGCACAAGCCTTTGAGGAAGCATCTACATGGGCCACCGCTTCTTAATTAAGACTCCTTTTCACACATATGTTACTCTATTGTGAAGTTTCAAATCCAATGATACTTTGGATTGAACATTGGCGACAAATGACAGATGACATTGTACATGATCTTTGCAAGGACACGGATATTGAACCAAACAACATCCCAGAACCCCAATTACAACAACAAATCCTTTATGAGCTTCAAAAACTCTTGAATTCTGGAGGCTCTTCGTCATCACTTACTGAGTTTGGTCTTCCTGCACCACAAGAAGAGTTCATAGAGCTTCTTGATAATCGCATGTTAATGGAGGAAAGATGCTACGATAGATCAGCACTAAGATCAGAAACTGAAAATATGCGAGTAGCTCTAAATTGTAAACAAACAGAGATATATAACATGGTCCTAGAATCGGTTTTTGCTAACAAACAAATTATGTTATTCATCTATGGACATGGTGGAACGGGAAAGACATTTTTATGGACAACCATCATCAATGCACTAAGATCCAAGGGGAATGTAGTCCTACCTGTCGCGGCATCTGGAATTGCCTCTTTATTATTACCATCCGGTCGTACCACTCATTCTAGATTTAAGATACCTATAAATATCACTGATAAATCACTTTGCTATGTGAAAAAGAATACTCAACTGAGCCGCTTACTAATTGAAACATCTTTGATCATTTGGGATGAAGCACCAATGAGCGACCAATTATGCTTAGAGTGTTTAGATAGAACCCTTAGAGACATACTTGACAATCCAAATATTCCTTTTGGTGGAAAGTCGATTTTACTAGGCGGTGATTTTCGACAAACTTTGCCTGTCAAGAAAAGTCACCTAAGCAAAAAGTAATTGCATCTTCTTTGCCTAAATCAAAGTTATGGAACGACTTCCAAGTTATCAGATTGACTGACAATATGAGACTTCGTCAAACTAATATATCCAATGATGAAAGAAGAACAATTGAAAAATTTTCAAATTGATTAGTCAATATAGGGGATGGAACTATAGGTTCAAACACTCAAACAACAATAGCAGATGCTAAGGAAATTGAAATATCAGAACAATACTTACTTCGACATGATGAAAATGCTCTTAACAACCTCATCCGATTTATATATGATGACAACACTTTGCTTTCATCAAATGCAAGTGCTTTCTCTGATAAAGCAATAGTATGTCCAAAAAACATCACTACAGATGAAATCAATCAAATGGTATTAGACAAAGCACCAGGCAACGCTATATCATACCTGAGTACAGATTCTTTAACACCACGTGCAAACAACAGAAGCGATTCTGAATTGTCCTACCCAGATGAATATATAAATAGCCTCAAATTCTCAGGAATACCCCCACATCATCTTATCCTAAAAGTGAACACACCTATCATCCTCATTCGAAATATAAACCAAAGTTGTGGCATGTGCAATGGAACAAGAATGCTTATCACACAACTACTACCAAAGGTAATCGAGGCAGTAATTATAACCGGTACATCCATCGGGCAAAAAGTCTACATTCCACGCATCTCATTTGTACATGATGATAAAGAACTCCCATTTATTTTCAAGAGGCGTCAATTTCCAATAAAATTATGCTATGCAATGACAATCAATAAAAGCCAAGGACAATCACTTAATAAAATCGGCGTCTACCTTCCAGAACATGTTTTTGGGCACGGTCAACTATACGTGGCATTATCAAGAGCTACCTCACCAACATCCTTAAAAATTCTTATAAAACCACAAGAGGGATTCCCTAGCAACAAAACACTAAACATAGTTTATTCTGATCTTCTCAATGAAATAGACATACAATAGGTCATTTTATATAATCTTAAACTAACTTCAATACGAAATTAAAAAAAACAAATGTATAAAATATAACAATTCAACAATTATTACTATTATATTAGTTTATTATCACTAGAAATCACCATACATTTTAAGAATCGTACTTTAATAATTGATGTATTTACAAATTTTACTAACAATTACAATACATCTTTACCATTTCAGGGTACTCATATCGCAAGCACAAGTGGATTGACAGATGACAGAAACAATATCACAAATAACTCCAACTACAATGTCTTTCCCGATTGAAATTAGACTATTGCACAAATGGAGACCCTACAAAAATGGAAGCGTATTCTCTTACCTACTCATCGATAGCAAGGTACACAACATAACAAAATTCATATTCTTCAACTATTACTATTAAACTCTTTATCTCTTTATGCCATGTTCATTTCATATAGGGAGATACAATCCAAGCCATTGTCAATGAAGATGATGATTCAGTTATTGGGCCAAAAATGACAATAGGAAACTGTTACAGATTAGATGGTTATGTATGCGCAAGAGCCCTAACAAGGATGAAAGTCACAACTAACATTGCATCTATCAAGATCCAGAAACAAACAACAATTATTTCGATTGAAGAGAGGGATGAAATACCTAAGCATTACTACAAGTTTACACCAATCAATACTATACCATCACTAGCGACAGACAATGAATTCCTCATAGGTAAGTAATCATCTTCTTAACGAATTTGAAGACAATTATTTCCATGAATGGAATATTTTATGCTATTCATTTACTTTCAAACATTTAATTATATAACTGATATTAGTTCTTACCTCTCAGACCTATCCATTTACTTAATTATTAACACAAACTATTGGTTATAACGATTATAATTAGTATAAGAACATGTAATGTAATTGGTTATAAAGTAAAGAAACAGAAATATCAACAGTACACCTACATCATTACTCCAACATTATTATTCCTTTTTATAACCATTTCTGTTTGCTTTTACACAATATCTAATGTCAAAAAAACTTCTTTATTTCTATATTTCACAGATTGCATGGGACGCGTATGTGGTATCCAACATGTAGATACACAATTCTATGGGTCCATACTTAAAGTGAAACTCCAAGATATTCAGTAAGTAACATTACGAACATCAATCTAAACAAGAATAGAAACCTTCTCACTAATTACAATTCTTTAAACGGATAAACAGTGGAAAGGATGTTGTTGTCGCACTATGGGAAGAAATAAACAAGTCAATAAATAGACAGGCATTATCAGCAACAAACCATGAAGTTATAGTTGTAGTGTTAGGAGCAAAGGTTACAAAAAACCACCAAGGTATCTCAATAATACACAAAAATTTATTGCTTTTACAATGCAATGTTTCACTAACACAATACAAACAGGTGCTACGCAACTAGACTCTACGGGGGCAACGCGAGTACTAATCAACCCAGAATTTGAAGAAGCAAATAAACTAGCAACAAGGTACAAACGCACAAACAATAAGCTGTAAGATATTATTCATTTTTTACCTTTCTATTAAATTAGATATGCTCAGCCTATTTATGCAAATATAGTAGTTATTTGGGTGTCTACACATGTGATAACCACTTTTACTGCTTTTAGATTTAATTAGGGTTATAAGGTATTTTGTATATGTTTTTAACTATTATATGAGGTTCTAACAACTACAATTTGGCTTGAACATGAACATTTCACAATTGCGGGTTTAAAGGTTCTTTCTTTCCCTATGTCACTATGTAACTATGTGTTTGCGACCAAAAATAACCCATACTCTCTATGTTTTTTCTTATCAAGGTCTACCCATTTAATTACATACTTTTTTGCTACTCATAAGTATAAGAAAATGTCAAATACATTTCGATGTATTATATTCACTATTGCTTTATTAGGTATTTGATTTTATAGACAACCCTCTTATTTCCACAACTCCTACGCTTACTGTTGTTTTCATTTTTTAAATTAATATTGGTTCCTTTAACTTTAATAATAAATTATACATGTTAATTCAATAACTTAGTTATAACAAACATTATACTGTAATACTATTTGTTTCTTTTACCTCTACATGTATAGAAAAATAGACCAAATTATTACATATATACAAATTTTAAGTTAATATGATTTGTATATATCTGCCATACACTTTTCTTATTTATTGTTTTGTTGTTATTAATTTTTTGTTTTTTGGTACCACTCTCCTTAACTTTGACAGCTTCAAAGAAAATCAAGGATTAAAAATACCAGCATCAGATCTACAAATCAAGTATGTCGCAAAACCTTCTGAAACAAACAGGAGTACAATCGCTGATCTAGAAAAACAACAACTGATTAACATCGATGTAAGTAAAATGGTTACAACAACAAAAAACCCACAATCTATTACAAAAGTTTTAAAAAGAATACTAACAAAATAAAACCAACAGAAACTATCTTTCAGCTGCGAGGGTTCCATCATAGGATTCATCACAACAAGACCCTGGTATTACATTGGATGCAAAGGGTGTAGTTCGAAATCAAATATGCAAGACACACCAAATGGGAAGGAATATAGATGTGCAAGTCATCCAGAAGAACCGACAAAACACATGTAAGACACTCTATTTATAAACCATACCAAAATGTAGCTAACAATATGTAACACAGGTACTCGGTCGGAAACACATTCGCAGATGACACTGGAACAGCAATTGTAACTATCTTCGAAGAAGCAATGACATCAATGATTGGCATAAGCAGCGAAAAAATGGTGGTCGAACACGGGTACACAGATCCGTTGGTCATACCAGAACCGATGCATCAAATTAAAGGCCAACTAAGGACCTTCATCCTTAGAAAAGCTGAGAGGTATGATAAGAACGCACTAAAATTTGTGGTGAACAAAATCTTTGAAACGACAAACACATACCAGCAAAAAGATAACAAAATAGCTCCAAAAATAGAGCAAAGCACAACCACACCACCTACATCAACTATAGCGCCAACTATCACAATCGCACCGCCAAAACGACAACCACTACGTCAAAAAGTGGCTTTGGCCACGGTTTTTTTGATAACGCATAGCCACTGTTTTGAAAAAAGCGTGGCCAAAGGTAAGAAATTCTCGTTTTAGCCACACATATTTTGTACCCGTGGCCAAATATATAGCCTTTGGACCCTTTTAGCCACGTATTTTTTTGTTTATGTGACAACAACAATCAGGTGCAGTGGCTTTAGCTACTGTTTTACAAAAACATGTGGCACTTATTTGTCACACTTAAAAAAGAGTGACGAAATGCACCAAACGGCCACGGAATTTTTATGATTTTTTATTCGTGTGACCAAAAAGGAATGTATGGCCACGCTTAAATAATGTTGTGTGACGGAAGAGTAGATTTTATTACTTAGTAAATTAAAAGAAAACAAAACTATTTATGCGTGGCTAAATGTGAGCAATGGCCATGCTTTTTACTTAGTTATGTGGCTAAAAGCTAGTACATATGGCCACTGTTATTAGGTTGTGTGACTAAATATTAGATGAATAATGGTCACGGTAGGTTGTGAGTGACAAAAATCTATTACCTATGGCCACATATATTAACCGTGACTAAATGGTAGGTTGTGAGTGACAAAAATTTATTTTATGGTCACGGTAAAATACTAAACGCGTGGCGAAAAATAGAAGATTTGTTTCCCTCTAAAACAACGTGCTTTTTTCAATTGTACCATTAATTCGAGCGGGTTAAAATCTGCTACCCTATATATCATCATCATTGTTATTTTCCTTTTTACCGCCATCCCTTTCTTGATCTCAAATTCTCTACACCAATTCTCTCAAATTCTCTACACCAATTCGTTTACACCAATTCTTGTATCAAATGGCCGATAATCAACGCTCCCTTAATTACTGGTATGTGAAGCATAACTGTATTTTTTTGGTTTACAGTAACAGGAGAAGAAGATCCTTCAAGTCCCACAAATCTGTGATTAAACACAACGATGAGAACATCCTGAAGCAACTATATGCGCAGAAGATTCCTGATTGTTTTGCCTACCATGTTGAGACTGCGAAATTATTTCGTGTCCTTGATACAAAATTCAATGAACCCGAAGAAGAAGATGAAGAAGAAGATGAAGAAGATGAAGATGAAGAAGATGATGAAGAAGATCATGAAGAAGCAGATGAAGCAGATGAAGAAGATGAAGAAGAAGAAGATGATGATGATGATGATGATCATGATGATGACGATGCAAGTTCATCAGGATCATACATATCCGAAGATTGCAGTGATCCGGATTATTAATTAATGGATGTTTATGTTTAATTATGAACAAATTAAGAACAATAGTTTATATGTTTATTTAGTTATGATATTAGTAGTTATAATATATATATGATGGTTATAATATATGTTTATCATGTTTGATTATCTTGTGATATGGCCACTCATATTAAAACATTGGTTGCATGACAAATTATGACAAATGGTCACGGTATATTAATTTTAGGTGGCTAAAAGAATACCAACAGTCGACGGCGCTTGTAATCATGATTATTTCATTTACTTTTTCATTTACTTTATCTTTCAAATCTCCATCTACCACGCCCCTAGAGTATCGATATATACTATCTCTGTATCAGTTTTCATCATCATCTCCACCATGACCCTTTTCTCCCAGTCTTTCTCTCTCTGTTTTTCGTCCATCATCGACGGCAAAAAATGTGGAATTGGCATCATCCGTATGTGGAAAACGGTAAGTTATCATGTGCAGGGAAACTTTCGTCCAATTCGATTGAAATTTTCGTCTCAGATTTGGTAATTTTATCTTGTGCAGGGAAAGATTGCACTCTGTATCTCCTGCGAGCAGATTTTAAGTTATTGTGGAAACCATGGAGACGAGGAGTCTCTAATGGTTCATACAAATGCTTTACTGCGAGCAGATTTATAAGTTATTGTGTAATTTTATAACAGTCAGCATTAAGGGCACATGTATTCTTCAGGCTGCAACTCTGGTCTTAACCCCAAAAAGTTCAGATCCTTTCTCGCATTCAGTCCATCCTTCGTCTTTCCGGGAAGGTTGAGCAGAGTTCCAACAAGACTCTCAGCCACATTCTTTTCAATATGCATGAAATCAATGCAATGTTGGACACTATTATGCCTCCAGTATCTAAGTCTTCGAAACCATATATTGAATTTCTTCCAATATGGTGGCTTCTCTTTGTTCTTTCTTTTTCTCTTATCAATCTTCCCCCTCTTCCGGTTGAGGTCTCTGAGATTTCTGAATCAGTACACCTTAATCCCTTTCCCCATTTGTTCCTGATCTGTTGAACTTCGTTGTATATCTGTTCTCCGGTCATAGGATCAGCAGCAACTTCCAACTCTTGTTTACCATTGAAGGCCTCTGTTTGCTTTCGGAAGGCATGCGTATATGGTAGATATCTTCTGTGACCAGCATAACACTGCTTGGCTGAGAAAGGAAGCCTAATGCATTTAGTTTCTTCCCGACATACCACACAACCACGGAATCCACTGTACGGGCAACCACAAAGTGTACCAAGTGCAGGGTAGTCATTAATCGTCCATAAAACAACTGCACGCAAAGTAAACTGTTCTTGCGCATACGCATCATATGTTTCCACACCTGCCTCGAATAACAGCTCTAAGTCATCAATTAATGGTTCCAAAAACACATCAATATCGTTTCCAGGCGCTCCCGATATTAATAACGAAAGCATGATGAACTTTCTTTTCATACACAACCATGGTGGAAGGTTGTAAATGACAGATAGAACCGGCCACACACTGTGATTTCTGTTACCTCTATTTACGTCGACCCCATCAGTTGAAATGCCAAGACGAAGACTTCTAGGATCGTCAGCGATTTCGGGATATTTGTCATCGATGGCTTTCCATGCCGGTGAATCGGATGGGTGTCGTAACACACCGGGTGTTTTGGAACTGGTGGCATGCCATCTTAGATCCTCCGCTGTGGTTTTCACTTGAAACAGTCGTTTCAATCTTGGAATGATGGGGAAATACCACATTACCTTTGCAGGAGTATTGTCGTATAGTTTCTTAGTCCTCTCATCCACCTTCCACCTGGACTCACCACAAGTTGGACATACAGTTAGGTCCTTGTTCTCCTTCCTGTACAGAATACAATCATTGATACACACATGTATCTTGGTGTACCCTGCACCCATTGACTTCAAAATCTTCTTGGCCTCATATGTATTCTTCACAATCTCATTACCTTCAGGTAGCATCTGTTTCAGCAAAACTAAAAGTTCATTAAAAAATTTATCTGATCCTCCATGCTTAGTCTTCAAGTTCAGTAGATGAACCAAGGCAGATAACTTTGTGAAGGTATGGCATCCTTCATACAGAGGCTTCTCAGCATCCATGAGTCGTTCTTGAAACTTCTCATGGTCTTCATCGAAATTTTCTTCAGTAGCTCTGACCATTTTTATTGTTTCGGCTGCATCCAATGGAACTCCGGAATCGAAAAATGATTCCGTGTGAAGCTCCTCTCCTGCGGGCTCGTCTATCTCTCCATGTTTATCCCATCTTCTATAAGTCTGATCGAATCCCTTTGAAAACAAATGAAATTCTACATCATCAGCCTTAAAAGAGTAATGGTTTAGACAATTAACACAGGGACATGGAATTTCATTACTCTCCAAATTGGTAACTGCAAACAATAAGAATGATTTAACTCCATCGGCATATGATTGCGTGGTTCTACTGGTTTTCATCCAAGACTTATCCATGTTTGTTTTGCTAACAGATACAACAACAAATTAAGATGATTAAAAACGATCAATACTAAAAATCCTTTTCAATAATCTTTACTGTGAACCTGTTTATTGGAGAAGTAATAGGACGGAGGGAAAATTCTGTCGATTGATATGTGAAATTTTCAATTGAGTTCGCTCTAATTTACCCCGCCTCTTTTAAAATTTAGCGGGCCCAGTTAGAATCATATTTAAATAAATTAAAACGAAAATTACTCTTGATCCTGAGGAACTCTAGTTCATCCAGTTCTATTACTGAATAACTCTTTATAATCCTGAAGAACTCTAGTTCATCTTCCCTCAATCCTCATGAACTCAGTTG